>JABSTQ010011280.1:442500-722500 GCA_013358835.2 Ixodes persulcatus
GAAAAGCGTGTTGCGGATTCTGAGGACCAGAACAAAAAGATAGAGGAGCATATACATGACCTTGAAAACCGCAACCACCGGTGCAGTCTTGTGTTTTACGGCATACCCGACGGAAAGGGCAATGAATCCTGGGAGGAATCAAAGACCCATGTGGTACAAATTTGTAATGAAAGCATGGAAATCAATCCTACTAAGATTCAGAGAGCGCACAGGACTGGTTACTTTAAAGATGGTTTCAAGAGACCAGTTATAGTAAACTTTGTCTTGGACAGAAAAGGAAGATATTTTACACTCTGAATTTAAATTAAAGAACACCAACTTTAGTGTATCCGAAGATTTCAGTAATTCACTTCGCGAAAAAAGACGTAATCTCTGGAACAACTCTAAACAAATAAGGCAAGATCAGAGCAACAAAGTACATCTTTCTTATGATAAGCTAGTTGTGAACGGCGACGTGTTTATCTGGGACGCTGAGCAAAGGAGGCAGTGTCTGTGCGTAGAAAGAGAAGTACAATGACGCAGCCCTTTGACTACAAATGTTCAAAGCCCATCAACATCATCGGACGTTCTTTCCACTGTATTGTTGCTAAACTGCCGTAGCCTTAAAAATAAAGTAGATGATCTCTTTTGCCTTGTAGAATCAGTAAAACCAAGTATTATCATGGGCACTGAGTCATGGCTTGATGAATCCGTGCTTGACAGTGAAGTATTTCGTGGTGGCTTCTCTGTCTACCGTAAAGATCGACACGCACAAGGCGGAGGGGTGTTTTTATTAATAGACGCAGGATGGGCAAGCAGTCAGCTCCTTCTACCACACAATAACACAGGGTCTATTGGTGCCGAGTTCAACTATCCAAAGAAGGCACTCTAGTCTTGGGCACCTACTATCGTTCCCCAACCATAAACGACATAGATGAGGTTAGTCATGTACTATCTTCGATTCCTGATGGCTCTGTTATTGTGGGAGGCGACTTTAATCTTCCTAACGTCGAACCCTTAAAACAAATATTTTTTTTTTTATTTTTATAAAAATATCTGCTTTAAAAGCCACTTTTGCTGCTCCGAAACGCTGTCTTGGCTGCTCCAAAATCCACTTTTGCTGCTCCAAAACACTGTTTTGGTTGCTCCAAGGGCCCCATTTGTTGCTCCAAAACACTTTCTCGGCTGCTCCGAAAGGTGCTCCAAAACGGCTTAGGCCAATCACAGCACTCGAAATGCAATAGGAGAAGAGCCCGCGCACAGCTTTATTCAGCGCTCAAAATTGGAGAGGGAATGCGTGCATGTACCCTCCACGGCATAGCCAAGAAAAGTTGTCTATAAAATCACAGCCCAGCGTGCGATCTTCACGGCCCAGCATGCACGTGCGTGTTCGTCGCTTCGGAAAGCGAGCAAAGCACGCGCTATACGCCCGAATACTAAAGATGGCACCGGCCACAAGTTCTTTTTTGGAAAGGTCTAAAAAAACCATCCCGAAATTACGCCCTCTTCTGGCAATGTCACTGTAATTCCTGGTATTGGCGACCACAGTGCCGTTGCCTGTGATTTATCACTGAATCAGACTCATAAGACGGCAATGCCGCCACGAAAAATTATAGTCTATGAGAGAGGTGACGACGAAATTATTTCTCATGAACTTTCAGTTTATTTTCCTCACTTTTTAAACTTGAGCATGGAGAGTGATGTAGGACATTTGTGGGATGTTTTCAAACAAAAGATTAAGCTACTCGTGGACTCTTACATACCATTCAGAATTCATAAAGAAAATAAGAGACATAAACCATGGATTACTCTTCCAATTCAAAAACAAATAAAGCGTAAACGTCGAGCTTTTAAGAAGTATCGTACAAATCAGTCTGATAGTGCTAGGCAAAAGCTCGAAGAAATATCCAGAGACCTTAAAAGAAATATACAAGAAAACAAAAAGACCTTTTATGAGTTTGTGAAAGTAAATAAAAAAGAAGATACCTCTGTTCCTGGTTTGTTGCAAAATGGGAAGTTAGTAGACAGCGACTTGGCAAAATCAGAATATTTAATTCATTATTTAAGTCCGTTTTTTCGCTTCCTGCACCTAACTATATCCGTCCCTTGTCTGACCGGACCACAGGAGTGGTTATGGCCGAAGTGAATATCGTAGTAGATGGGATTAAAGCCTTATTACGAGACATTGACACGTCAAAAGTGTACGGACCAGACGAAATTTCGCCCGTAATTTTTCAGAATTGTAGAGAAGAAATAGCGGAGTACCTTCAAGTAATATTTACAAAATCATTAAACACTGGTTTAGTTCCGACTGACTGGAAAAGAGCAAATGTTACTCCAATTTTTAAGTCTGGATCAAAAAATCTAGTTGAAAATTACCGCCCGGTTTCACTTACATGGATTGCTTCCAAGATATTTGAACACATTTTATATAGTTCAATATATAGTTACCTAGACTCTAGTCATTTCTTTTCCCCCTGCCAGCACGGCTTTCGTCGAGGTTATTCATGCGTTACACAGCTTGCAGAATTTACCCATTTCGTTTCAAGTACAATAGACAAGAGACAGAGTGTTGATTGTGTATTCTTGGACTTCCGCAAAGCTTTTGACACCGTGCCCCATCATCTATTGTTAAATAAACTTGTATCTCTGGGCATCAATGATAAAATCGTTAACTGGGTTGCTGACTATCTTTCCGATCGCGAGCAAACTGTGGTACTGAATGGTAAAATATCTTCACCAGTGATTGTGACCTCCGGTGTACCACAGGGGAGTGTGTTAGGGCCCTTGCTATTTTTTATATTCATTAACAGTATTTGTGAGAACATACAGTATCATATTAAGTTACTCGCGGACGACTGCATAGTATATAAGAATATTGAAAATGGAGTGGACGCCAGTGTGCTTCAAAACGATTTAAATGTTCTTGAAGACTGGTGTGAGCGTTGGGAGATGAGCTTAAATATTTCCACGTGTAAACACTTGTGGTTTTCTCGCAGTACATCTTCCCCGAGTGAACACAAACTGAAAAATGTGATGCTTGACAGTGTAGAAAATTATAAGTACCTGAGAGTTCATTTGTCGTCCAGCTTGAAGTGGAATGATCACGTGGATAACACTGTTGCTAAGGCTAGTAAAATGTTGTATTTTATTCGCAGAAATTTTAAAAATACGTCTCGCAGTGTAAAACAAACATTTAATTTTTCTTTCATTCTACCAATTTTAGATTATGTTTGTGTAATCTGGGACCCACCACAAAGTTACCTTGAACAAAAGTTGGAACGAGTTCAAAACCAGGCATTACGGTTCGTTACAGCCTGATTACAGCCCTTATACAAGTTGTACAAAAATGAAAAAACAGTTTAGGTTGGGATTCACTCAAAGAGCAAAGAAAGTGCTTGAGATTGAAATTCTTTAACAGCATATATTACGGATGGACTGGTATTGAAAGAAGTCTTTACATTTTTGAACCACACTATGCATCTGCAAGACGGGATCATTCTAAAAAAGCCGAGGAATTTCGTTACAATACTGACTGTTTCTCATTTTCATTTTTTGTTCAAACCATTAGAGAGTGGAATACACTTAGGGAAGAAATTGTATCTATTACTCATAATGATCTCTTTTATAATAAACTGGAAATCTGTATCCGCGATTAATAATGTAAGTTTTATTGTTGTTCCTTTTATCTATTGTATGAATATGTATTGTTACTGCTTAATGTTTTCTGTACCCCCCCCCCCCCCTGCATAATGCCTAACGGCGCTGCAGGTATTCATGTAAATGAATAAATAAATAAATTGGCCTTCTGAGGTAGGTTGATAAGGTCACAGCAATTATTCTGTAGTGATAGCCCACCACAGCTCTGGTCGTCATCACCAATCGCTGTATAAACTTTTGATCATGAACACTAAAATATATTCCCAGTTTTACTAATTTACCTTTCAGGATATACGCAATTATACTCCATATATAGAAACAAAGTAACGTGATACTTTATAAAAACTGGTACAAGGAGATGAAAACGTCAAACGTTTCTTTGCATTTCAGAAGGTAACTCTAGCTTTATGTTAGTTTAACAGTTTATTGTACTAGCATTATTTATTAAATATTAATGTTATATACTGTTTCTAATCTGGAGGCTTGTCCGTTTTATAAAAACAGGAAGCAAGACATTTGTTATTATAATATTGGTAACCAATCCCTTCTCTCTTCGAAATGCCCTTCAATTTTAAACAAGAAAGGTGTTGTTTTTGAATAATAAAGCTGGTCGCAGCATTTTTGGGTTCTCTTCAATAATCCTAACTACGAGGGGCGTTCATACAGTTCGTATTATCGGCACAAAAAAGTGAAAAAACGATAAAACAAAAACAGGCAACAACATGAGCGCGCGTCCCTCTAGTTTCCGCACAGTTAAACATCGCACAGCTATAGTAGCGCTTAACGCCGTACGGTATCGAAACAAAATGGCACCGCCCGTTGGTGCCAAGCACATGCAGGGATCGTTTTTTTTTTTGCCATTTGAAGGAAGGAATGCCAAGGATATTCATTCCAATTTGTGAGCGTTGTCCGGAGATAACGTCCCAGTTTATGACACTTTGGTTAAATGGCACAGACGTTTCCAGTGTGGCCAAATAAGAGGAAAGCATTTCAATGACGACGACCAAGTGATTGCTGAAGTGGAGCGATTTCTGAACACTCAAAACGAGGAGTTCTATAACAATGGCCTCCGGCATGTGGTCCATCGCTGGAAAAAGTGGGTGTACATTTTGGTGGTCAACATGTAGAGAAAGTCTTAACTCCTACTCGAGTTTGATTGCTGAATCTATTCCTTCGGGACAATGATACGAACTTTATGAACGCCCCTCGTATTGTTGCAATCCCAGAAAACAGGCCGCGACACGTTAGCGGAGTTTAATAGCTGTTTCAACAACATTTATCGCTAAGCAGCGTTTCGCTTTCTTTTCGGTGATTCTTTTATATCGTGTCAATAAATTCTCCGTTGCGTGAAATAAGCTACCACAAATAATTAATAATAAAAACTCATAAAAAAATGTTGAACGACGTTTTTATGTTACTTCCAAGCGCAAACCTCGAACAAAGTCAAGCCAAACCGCTTTGCCATGACCTTTGTTTTTGCCTTTTATAAGATTGCTTTTGTTTAGAATATCCGGAAGAAAATTTTATTAAGCGAGGCAATTATTCACATCGACTTGCTGTTGTTTTTGTTTCTTCTTCTTGTCAATGCCCCTTTCATTTAAATTGATAACGGTACTCTTGTGTATACTCCAGCTTGCGTTACTGCTTTCATAGTTAAGACGGAGCCTGACCAACAAAACACGTTTATTAGCCTATGTCTAAATTTAGTGTGCGTGTTTTTGTTTTTAGTTTTGTCATGGCAATTGTGTTTTTTTAGAAGCAATTGAGTGCACAAATTAGTGTCAGTGCAATATAACGCAGCAGTTATCAGAGAAAATGCGATAGGCCTAAAAATTAAAGATTAATTTAGAAAACAAAATTATATATTTGGTTGTGGGTATGTTTATATTTTAGTTTATCTTTGATCCTGACAAGCCGAAATTATTTCGCAGTTGAGGGTAAAGGTGGGTGTGGAAATATATATGTTTTCCCTGCCCCTTTCTTTCTCATTGCGGCTTCCTTGAAAAATCCCGTTTGGGAAGAAGACTGTGCTTTTCACCTTGCCAAAGCAACCGGGTCCCCGAGGAGGCCTCGCGCCGCGACGGCGGATATCGGGAGAATCTGCTGCGCAGCTCCAAAGACAACAGAAGGTGAGACGTTCTCCATCAATGACAATTGGCTTTCCCAGTTGTCTGATCGGCAGCAATTCAGGCCCTTTGTCTCGGCAAATGGGCTCCGCCTGAATTTTGGAATTTCCCGTCTTAAAAAAAAAAATTACAGGAGGACACTTCAGACTACTTACGCGAAGGATTGGGAAAGGCATTCCTACACGCAGCGCATTCCTGCAAGCACAGTGTCATGTCTTCATATCGCACACGGCGCTCCGGGGATGACGTCGCGCTCCCCCACTGCGCAGGCGCGGTGAACTCCGCCGGATCTACACCTTCCGTGACGGTGCATCTTCGTTGCTGTGCTTCTCTTTGTGTTTATTTTTAAGGCGCGTCCTCCTTGACCTTAAGCGCCCCGCCGAATTCGGTCATGAAGCATCTGATATGACGCGTCGCAGCAAATGAGAACGCGTCGGGGCCACTTTAATTGCCGTTTATTTAGGAGCCCATTTTTTGCGGTCACAGCAAACGTCGGCTGCGTTCTATAGGACAGTTAATGCTTTCGCATTAATAAATCCTGTTGTACCAGGAAGGTCGTTTTGTACCCTATCAAGGTTCGTATCGGCTGCCGTTAGCGACGTTCCAAATAAGGCGACAGAGTTGTTTGTTGTTCTAGGCTGCGAGGTGGGACGGGTACTCGACGAATCGGGTTATTTGGGCATTGAGCCTATAGGTATGTAGCCCATGTTTATGCCCACGTAGTCTAGAGTCAGAAGAAACCAACCTTTTTCTCGGCTGTCCCGCTGTTGCCGATTCGAGCATCAACATCTGTTGTGTTGGTGTTAAAGTGATTACATGTACGTCCTTGTAAGCATTCTGCAAGACACGCGTTCGGGACAAGAATGAGTGGACGTCCTGCCATTGAAATTCGCCAGTGTTCGATGTCATAAAGCATAATTACTTCCCGTAGTATTAGAATTTATACTTGAAGTGATGTGCTGACCAATGTACACAAACTTCTTACATAGATCTATGAAACCATGAAAAAAATGTTTTCTTCATTTCGTCCACATTGACGTGACATTTCTGGCTGTTTCGCAGAGAAAGAGGACAACAATTTATATTTACAGAAACTCATTTGTCGGAACTCGTTCTGCGAAGTTCAATGTGTTCCCTTCAAATGACAACGAAATGAAGAAAAACATCTTTTAAAGGGACGAGATAGAAGACGCCTTCTGTTAGTTAGTTTTGCAACGAAAAGAAAATGAATATATAGCGCCGTTAGACGGAAGTTTGGTGGGAGTAAAATAATTATTATCTAGGCCCCACCTATAACGAAACATGCTTAGCTAGCTAAGCAGAGTTTATCCGACTTTCATTGGTTTTAGAGATAAGTTACGTGCGAAATGGTCATTGTAAAAGTATTTCTCCGTGCCGTAATAATATTTTTATCAACAATACTTTGATGCTTGAGAAAGAAATAATCTAGATAAATAATTATTATTTAAAAAATACCTCAAGATATTTCATTCTCCACTTTGGTTTAAAAAAATAACAAATATGGCTGTCTGCGTCTGCCGAGTTCTCATCGAGTGCAGCTCGTCGAGCTCTTCTCTTCTCATGAGTGCGAGTCGTCTCGCGTTCACCGAGGTGTTGAGAAGAAAATCTCCTTAACCGACTTAGTGTGCAGCAAACACCTGTCGCAAGTACCCGCCTTCGGAAGCGCTGTGCACATGCACGTTTTCGCAGCGGGACTGGCACAAGCCTTGCCCCACGTCAACTATGTTGCTTGGTCTTGCTTGATTTGTTCCTTTGCGCCTGTAGATCGGGAATAAAGATGTTGGTTTCCATAAAAGTGGCCCCGCTGCTTTGTGAATAGTGCCATCGTCGTGATCGTGACCTTGGTTTCAATACCAACAAGAAATCTACGCAGGCAAGACTTTATGAGCCATTGACTAAAAACCGTCGTGCTTTCGCCTTGCAACTGCATGTCTTCCCGTTCATAATAAACCAGCTCCCAGCTATTTTAATCTAAGTGTCCCTGAAATTAATTCAGCTGTAGCTTAATTTAATCCAAAAGTCAATGACTTTACTTTATGCCCTCAAAACTTTATTTTTACGCCATTCAATTCGATTAAAGGGTCAATTAGTTTTATCCGTTCATATATGTGGATTAACTATGACTGCTCACTAACATGTTACAACCGTTTGAGATGTCTAAATTGTTCGCAAGTCATGAATGACATTTCACTGTATATGCGCGTTGCGTGACTTGTTCTCTCGTGCATTTTGAGGGATTTTTTACACTCTCAGGAAAAAAATTACATTCTTACGCGCCTTGTCCCATACACGACACCCCCAAAACTTCAGTTCGACGTAACACACACTGACGTCGAACAGACGACCCCAGCTTTTAGGAGGGGCTTAAGAACGGTGATATATACCTCATTAAATAGCTAAAGTACGTATCAAGGATTACAGAATAAAAACACTGAGGTTTCGTTGTATGGCCAAGAAAACCCCGATTACTTTTTTGTAGTCACTAACATGTACATTTGCTATTTTAATAAGTTGTACCACATGGCTCTCAAGCCGCTCCTGAAAGTTGGTGCCATCGGTTCGACGTCAGCGCACCGTACGTCAAACTGAAATTTTGGGGTGTCGTATATGGGACAAGGGGTGTAAGTTTATACATTTTTTTCTGAGAGTATAGACCATAATACGTTAGCTCGAGACTGAATGATTGGGATATTTTGCCGGTTTTAAAATAGTAGCGAAAATGTTCAAAATATGGACAGTGAAACCGTGTTTAAAAACTTTGTAGTATAATTAAGTGTTTGCTTTAAATGGCATGAGCATTTTTATTGCAGATCAGGATGCTAATTTTAAACTGCGTATATTTCACACTCGAATATGTGAGTTACATGTCCTCCGTTTGAAGGGCAGGCACGATGTATTTGAAATGATTGCTGTCATAGTCCACGCGCTCAACACGTTGAATTTTCTGCATTGCTTCTTTTGTCGCCGTTTGGAACATCTGCCATCGGTCTTCTTTTAAGGTGGTAGCTTCAGGCCGTGCAAGTGCGGCTGCGCTAAGCTAACTGAGGTAAGCTTTAACGCCGGACTTGAACTTGAAAAACATCTATACAATTTGGTAAAAGAACGGACTGTATGGCGGTAAATACGTCAGAGTGCCCCTGGGAGAAGGTAGCGTTCGCGGCTCGTCGGTGTGCGGGATGATTATCAAATATAATGACCGCATTTCGCCCAGGAGTTGTTGCAACGACCTCCTACAACAATTCCTTCAGGAATTGGTTGAAAGACCAGAACACTTTTTCCACACCTCTCTACAAGCAGATCCTGTCAGAGGACATCCCAAGCAGTACATATACGTGAAGAAAACGTCGAAAGAACGTCGAAGACGTCTGTAACGTGACGTCGTACAACGTCGAAGGTCCGGACGTTACCTTCCTGCGACGTCGAGAAAACCTTTAAATGTCCGCGAGAAAAGGTGCACAGGAGGTCGAGAAAACGTTCCCAATGACGTTTGTCACACGTCACCTGCACGTCTCAGTGGGCCGTTGCGTCCTCCCTCGACGTTTATGATACGTGTTTTTACGACATCCGGACTACCAACGACGTTCACAGAACGTCGAGACACCATTCCAAATTACGTTTTCTAGGCGTCGTGGGGAAGACGGTGCCTCCACCCCCCCCCCCCCCCCCCACAACTAAAAAAAAAAAAGTTTACTTTTTGAGTATTATTGCGAAGACAAGTTGCTCTCATGCAAGCATGAAGGAAGTAACTAAAACACAGGTTTGGTACGAACTGTTTATTTTAGCATGTTCAGACACGAGATGCAATACGGAGCGCCACCAAAAGCCGTCCCTGGATGTGCCAGCCAGAAGTATATAAAACAAACCAATTCACGTAAGGAAATGAACAAGGGACGATGTCACGCTGCGCGGAATGTTCCACCGCTTACCTTGTTCTGCTTCTGATTAATCCACTGATGCGCGTGCTTTACCCACCCCATCGCACATAGCTGGTACTCTCGCTGCGTGCACGGGAATGGATTCAGAAGTAGGATCTCGTCCGCTGGGCGTTCTTGGGATCGTCGGAGGCGTCTGAAGAACCTTGATCGGAGACTGGACTTGACGCGCCATTATCTGCACTGCCCCTTCCTTTCTGGGGGGCGTCATTCATATCCTCACAGGCACCTTGATCCGAGCAGTAATACGATTCAACGTGTGAAACGTCATTGCCTTGAAAAAGGTCCACGAGCCGTGACTGAACACGACGGCGTTTTGGGCGATCACCGACTTCTTCCTAGGGGCGACTTTAGCGACTCAGTCTGGACAGCATTATAGAGAAATCGAATCGCAGCACTTCCACTGTATGCAGACTCGAAAAAAATCACGGCGACAAGCAGCCTGCCTCGTAGACCCCGTAGACTGACTTTCGGAAAAAGCTGGACCGGGTTATACACAGAGGTGTTCTCTCTTGGCCAACATAGAATTCAGTGATATATTTAGGAACGACTGAGAAAATACGTGCACCCGGAACTAACGCTTGTCAATTGTTCGTCGCCACTATCGTCTCCCACTTTTCTCTCTCGCCCTCTTCTTGCCGAGTTTCCCCATGCATCTCTATGGAGATGCCATTAGCATCTCTTCAGCCTGCTTTTCCCCCTCTCTCTCGCGCCGCGTTGGCGCCGGCTCTTCTTTTTTTTTTTTTTTTTTGCCGACACGTAGGTGCGGCCCGTGCGGGCTGGACTTGAACGCTTTTTGGGCCGTCATCTGGGGCATTCAACGGTTGGCATCATGAGTTCCAATCTACACAAACTGTTGACAGTATCTACCGCTTTTCGTCATTACCGGGCATTTATTTTTTTGGAGTAGAGTTAAAAATGCACAAGTGTGCAGTAATATGGTGTGTACCGGCGTGCGATTTTCGTTTGGGTACGTCATCAGTGCCAAAGAAAGCAAGATCTGTTTTAACAGTCACGTAACAAGACTGCGCACCGATCTACCGAAAGCATCATGTGCTGGAAGTTCGTGTTGTGGATGAACTGTGATGTTGATGCGAATTTTGTGGTTGTGCGCAAGTGAGCATGGGTAACAAAACACGAAGAGAAATCGCCGAACCTTAAAACAATGCCAGGTGGTCGTGGAGCAGTATGGATGCTCCCTGGAAATGATGCATGCCTGAAATCACCTGGAGAGGAGATGGTGTGGTGACGCACCTGTGGCGCGTCCAGGACCTAAGGAAGACGACAACGCGCGTGGGCTTCACTTCGCAAATCAGAACCGTAACAATATTTTAAACAAACCAAAAGTATAACAAGCACATGTAAAAGAATGATATTCCCAACATGCCTTCATATTTTTTTTTTTTCAGTGTACATTGAGTTTTGTATATGCCCCCCCCCCCCCCTAGCGTAATCCCATGTGCAATTAATAGTATCTTGAAATAAATAAATTAAATGTATAAATAAATAAATTAATGACGCTCTCAAAAATTAAGTTTTGCTTGAGGCTCTTGAGCAGTGTCACCTTGACCACAGCTGTGATTAAGCTTTTAACAGTGAACGCATATTATACGTGATTTACGGCTGGAGATGGAGCTGGAAAAGCTAAAAAAACACAAAACAAAGGTTGTGACATGACATCGCCAGGGCGTCAATGACAGGACAAAAATGGATCGTAATTTAAATTTGTCCTCCACGTTGAACAAAACGTGAGTGGTCGACGTTGCCAGAACGTCCTGTATGACGTTTACGACAGTTAGGTGTGAACGCGACGTCGCTGAAGCGTCACTGACGGGACAATAATGTAACGTCAACATGGACTTCATTTTAACGTCGTAGAAACGTGAGTGTTCGACGTTGCTAAAACGTCTTCTCTTGACGTCGTGGCGAAGATGACGACGTAGAAGTTGAAACATGACGTCGCCAGCACGTCACGGATAGGACGATAATGGAACGTCATTTATGAACTTCACTTCAACGTCAAAGAAACGTGAGCGTTGGACGTTGCCTGAACGTCGTGCCTCGACGTCGTGGGAACGTTGACGACGTTTGAGTAAAAATACAACGTCGTCGCAACGTCCCTGATTGGACTATAATGGAACGTTATATAAGGACGTCACCTCAACGTCGAAAAAACGTGATTGAAGTCACGCGGGACGTCACGGACGTCAGGGACCTTTTCTCGACGTTTCCACGACGTTTCGTGCTGCTTGGGATACATCCTACATATCTGCCTTCCAGACCTCTCATTAAACCAAACATTAAAGCTTGTCTCGTGAACGTAATATCGAAATTGAAGCGGGCCAACCCTCTGCAGTCACGAAGCGTATCATTTTCTTGCACTTTTAGTACATCGCCAAAAATGGGGGAGAATCGATTCTAGTTCACTTATCTGTCCCCACGGGGCGTATTTTCCTTTAACGTTTACGCCGTGTTCAAATTCCCGCCAAAGCAGAGTGTTTTCTAAGCGAAAAATAAACAATAACTTGAAAGATAAAAATGTACGTCGTGATGAGTGTCTTGCGGTTGCAACATACTGATAGCTTTATCGTTATCTGTTACCACATCATGGCGACCAAAGGAAGAACATCGTAACTTCTAAACAAGTTTGCAGAAGTCATCGCGCGCATTTCTATAGTTCTTACGGTTGCCTTGGCATAAAACGTATGTTGTTATTGGTGGTTCATTCCTCTAAGGACGTGTCTAAAGATGGATTAACAGCTTATGTAATCGAGGCACATTAGTGTTTACGTTTCGATTTATATCCACTTTCCGCCTGGTGCAAAACTGTTGTCACCCATAAAAAGTACACATGAATATATCACGAAAAGTAAACGTTTAATGAGGTGAACATGTGCCTACAAACATAAAGAGAAAGGTGCCACTCATCTAGCGTCAGCGACGGGAGGCTGACCGACCCGAAGCAGCGCGTTACCGCTATTTTCTTACACGCGGCAAGTTCAGGTATTTTCTGAACAAGAACACTTATTGACAGCCGTGAATGGTCTAGGATTTTATAGAATAGTACAGAATTAATAAAATAAGGAACCTGGCCGAACGGCATTCAAACCCCAATCCTCCGCGTGACAGCCGCATGCGCTGCCAACTCCGGCACGAGCGCGGATTTTTTATCTATTATTTTTTTATTTGGATGATGAAAGAATGTGGTGGCACACAATCGAGAAAAAACACTAAAATACACCAGGCATTTTGACTATTGTCAAACGTGCTACAAGGTTTTGAGGGCAGACAACACCTCAAGAAGTGGTAGCCACTCAGGTGTTGGTTGCTGGTCCTTATACATCTTCTTCAGAAAGCACATGTGCTTAACAAAATACTTAGTAAGCATGGGGCGAACGTCGATATCCGCGTGGCGTACAGCCATGAGACACCGCCATATGCTTTGCAGGCCCAGCAGTAGGATCATGTCGTAGGGAACGTCACTTTCCCCACCTCTCACTCAGAATCGCATCCGTTGGGCCGTTAGTAGAAAGCCTTTTTTGAGGGTCCTTTTTCAGAACATTCCAAAAGAACACCGCGTCCAAAAAAGTCGACTAAAACGGGGTCAACCGTTTCCTGCTTTTTTTACAGTATGCAGGAGTTAGACCACGCTTCTGAATTGGATACCTTTTCCAACTAACCAGGCATTAACTAAAAGTGAGCAAAAAATATGTAGAGAGAAAATCATATAAATTCTTCGTTTGTCGCTTGCGTGACCTACTAGATAACTACTCGTGTGAGAAACGCGTGACTAAAAACCAAAAATAAGCACCAAGTACTTCTTTCCTATACACCAGTGTCCTCGCTTTACGAAACAATTAACTCAGGAAGCGCACCTGGCAAGCTTCCTTGAATAACTGTTAAAAAAAAACGGCATATTTGGGCACTGAGAAAATAAGTCTATTGACAAGTTATTCATGAACATATTATCCCCCCACCCCCTCTGCCTCCAGTCTACGAAATAGGTTTGTAAGCCGAGCATGAAATAAAAGCAGCGAAAACGCGTTGTATACGTTGTGTGTTTTTATTTGTGAGCGATGAAGAATTAGCAAACCACAACACATTTCCGGCAAGAAAGGCATCGCAAGCCCATGCACGTGCAAAATATACATCCCATAACTTCCCAACTTCAATTTTGCGTGCGAACATTCAACCCAATCGCGCGAATAGCAGTCATTGTCGCGGAAGTGTTCCTGGGCAACTCAATTATGACGGGGCGGCGATTCAGTATATGCAACACGTTTCAAATCAGCCGGCGTCCAAGGCGAATCACCGTGCTAAAGACCAAAAAACTTATCGCAGTTGGCGGAGCTGCTCGTTTTCGCAAGAAATCTCTGCAAGTCCGATCTGCTCGGAGTCCTCCCAAAAAATTGCAACATCATCCCCGCACGCTCAAATACGTACCTCAGTAAATTTTTACCTCAAACCTGAACTAACACTACTCTCAAGAATACCTAGACAAAACGGTTCAAGAAAAATAAACAAAAAACAAAGGCGAAAGTGGACAGCATTGTCACACCAAAGAGAAAAGGCGAATGCACTACCTTAAACACCTATTTACAGAAATACCAGTGGTGTTGTTTTAGCCATGCGTACACTGTCGCACAAAGCCCACCCCAGTTAACACGTTCGATTATAAAAGAAGAAGAACAATTGTGGGAGATGCCATCGAACGATTTTGTAAGTTGACCTGATACATGACAACTCATCGAACAAAAAAGTCACAACACTCCGGAATTCTCCGGGCGACACGCACAATTGTTACAATGCTCCTTTCAATTTATTTCACACGTCTGGTGTGGGTCGACGATAATGTCTATAGCACTAGGCAAACACTCCGCTAAAAGCTTCATTAGTATCTTAAAGTCTACTTTAGTTTGTGTGAGTTGACGGTACGATCCTAAAGAAAAAAAAGAGGTCCTCACATTTGTGTGCAAAATTCGTGTGCGTACACCAAAATGACGGGGATAAAGTTTTAATTATCTACGCTTTACTAAATAGGTAGTGCATGAAAAAAGCATGTTACTCCTTAAATGCTTTTTTAAATCTCAGCGCCGAGGCCGTCTGGTCCTGAAGCTTCTCCCTTCAAATTGTGAATCGTCTTCCGATAACGTGATGGGTTGTTCTAACTTTTATTTTAAGTCGGCTGCCAATCTGAGCAATAGAGGCAAATAACACCTCCAGCAACCATTTTGTTTTGGGTGCACGGTACATGAAAAGCTCTTTATAATATTCTACACAAGCGCGTTTGATGATTCCTTTATCGCACGACAGTACCCCTCATACGAAATGTCACTCATTTTGTTTTTACTCACGTATTTTTAATTCTCTATCGCCTTTTTGTGTGTATCTCTCCGAGCGATAATTGCTTTAACCTTGCTCGCATCCTAACCCTTCTATACACCTCGGTATCAAGAACCTCGAGGAATTTCTTATACTATTTGTTTTTGTCAGAAAAAAAACCGGGACAAGTACATTCCACCCTCCATCAGCTTCTGAAGCAATGCGTTTCAACAGCTTAATTCTTCCTTTCTCTGTGATTTAAAAAAAAAACTGGGGTGTCTCGAAGTATCATGTTTGTTTCCTTGTTAAAAATGAGAAAACTTCGCAAAGACACAGTCAAAAACAAGAATATAGATGAACAACAGCACAGTATTTAATTTGTCGTTCTTGCCCGTGTATTTGCATTGTTTTTTTTTAATTTTTAACTATGAAATACAAACTAGCCCAAACGTTAATGTTAGTCAACTCGATCTGTTTTCTGTTTAAACAATTTTCGTTTACTTTCGAATTTTTCACATTAGCTCTTCCTAGAACCTCAAGATGTCTGAGAACCGTTGTTTTATACAAAACATTCATCCTTAAGGAGCTTTGCATTGAAATTGCTTAAACCCCAAACAAATTTCTTTTGCGTTTATTTAAAGGAACAATTCGTAAAGGATAAAGGAGCATGGTCACTAAAAACAAGTGATGAGCCTCATACTGCTTGTAGCCTCTGACAATGTCTAGGGAAACGTAAGCAATGTCCAAGCGCGCGTGGCTTGCACCGGGGCGTTTTTCTTTTTCGCGCAATCATCCTGCTTCCCCCTAGCAGTAGTGGGAGCAGCAAGGGAGGACTCCGATCCCGATTCAGCGCTTGCATTAGCGCACACTGTGCCAGAGTGTTTTAGAATATCGTTTCTCCTCCGAAACGGAAAAGCCTAAGCACCTCGTGCTTGCAACGCCACAACGAGACAGCAACACTTTTTATTTTGCACACAAAATCCTGTAACTTGAGAAAAAAAAAAGTTTCTTGGTTCAGAGTAACATTTAGATTTGTATAAATATAAAAATGCAACGGAAGCGGTCGACTGGTAATGTCCACTTGCGTCACCTAGGCAAGAGAAGTCTCGTGTACTGACCTTCGCACACCGTACCTTTGCCGAGAAACGTTCGCGCGTCGCAAGCCGCAAGTTGCCGGCAATCGTTGCCCACATTGCTGGGCCCTCTTAAACGTCACTGACGTGCACCTCCTATAGGAATTCAATGTCGTACTGCGTTGCAGATCGCAGTCGAGTTCATGTTGTGAGGGTCTAGGACAACTCGTCGACGGTCAACACGTCGGCGGTTCATTCGTCGAATAGGCCGAGTCGTCATAGGGCGATTCGTCGCAGGAAAACTCGTCGCAGAGGATAACTGGACGTCGCTTTGTAAAAGGCAATATATTTCTTTGCCTAAAATGTTAAAGCAAATTCTGCGCTATAATAATCCCTAAAATCGCCGCAAGGTAATTGACCCCCAGTGTGCTCTTTCTTATCGAAAATAACGATTTGCCACCTTCGCTGCTTTCACGGTGCAGTGCGTACTTTTTCTTAGGGGGGCGGGGGTGGGGGGGGGGTGGCTGATGTGGCTGGGATCTTCATGACCAGGGGAGGGAGGGCTGAAGCCCCATAAGCCTCCTCCCTGGCTATGCCACTGCAGTGGGGGACGGTCGCTACGTCGCGCATGTATCACTGGGGCGCGTGTTAACGTACCCGTACACCCGTTCAAGCCGCTTCGCGGCGACAGTCTGCTGCGATTTGTTACAAAAATAAGGAAAATTATCAAAAGGACGATGCCGAGATGACACATTCTTCAACTTGTCTCAAGTTTTTTCCTGTCTTTGCCCTCTTGTGATTTTTGTTTCTTTTTTTTTCAGTTTTGTGGCTCAACGAGGGCGCTGCGCTTCGTCCAGACATAGAGTAACTGTATAGGCTCTGCTTGCAGAGCCAGAGTATCGCATTCCTTTTTCTTTTTCCGCCAACTCCCTATTGGCGGAGAAGTGGTCACGTCACCGAGCTGGATCCAAATTCGTGCGGGAAAGCGACCTTGCAGGCGTCGAGTTTCGGGCGGATCATGTTTCTCGCTTTGCGTTTGCGAAATATACATCCTACACTAATATAGAACAAAGTGGAAGGTTTCTTGACAATTCAACATTATGTGTAGCCACTAGATTCAGTATTATCGCGTTGTTTTATAACGCGAGCGATGTTTTAAAGCATGTTTTCAAAGTCTGGGAAGAAGACGACACGGAGGACGATCGCGTAGCTCGCGCATCCGGGGCTCTTCCAGAAGCGACGGGAGCTTCCCGCAGTGCGGCCTTGTATCCAACATGGCCACTCTAGAAGCAGCATTGCGGTATTCAGGTCCGCAAGGCGGAGTATATACAGTTATCATATCCAGACACAAATAAAAATTTAGGTCAAAAGGTAAGAAACCACACAATTTTACCTGGAACTGTCATTCAACACATTCGAGGAATCACCCTTCGAAAGAATGCCTCTTTCGACTAGTTGCCCCTCGACAAATTACCCTAATACAAATTGGCCTATTCGACTAATTGATCATCAATGAGTTGGCCTTCGACCAGTTGGCTTTCGATAAGTTGGCCGGATCTCATGTGGTGAACGTCGCACTCATGACGTATGCCGGAGTCGCGGTCCCGGAAACCGCCATTCTTTAACTGTGCTCGTCTTGGCTTTAGCCAACTTCTCATCACGAATTCACCTCAGAGCAGCGCAAAGACTCTTTGCGTACGCACGCAATTCCTAAAAAAATAGCGTACGCAAAATTCCAAACGTGGTTAGCATTCGGCGCATGCGCAGTGGCGACGACGCTATTCTTGCGCATTCTAAAACTGCCTAATATCTACGTTTACATCAACGCTACTTAATTACATTGACTTTTGATGTTTTGCATGGAATGCAGATAGTGCATCGCAGAAAGTCCATCGCATTCAAACCGCTAGACAGAGCAGCCCGTGTAAAAGAACGTCTCATCGCATCTTGAAATGGGGAGGATTATGGGAAGAAGCTCCTGCAGGAGACGATGCTGAGAACAGGCAAGTAGCCAGGGGGGTTGCCCATGCCCCGCGCCCCCCCCCCCCCGAGAATCTTTCATTTTGCTGAGGCTTCCTCTCCCCCCTTCCCCTCATACGGCATTTTGTCATAGGCGCCCCCCTCCCGCGTCCCCCCCCCCCCCCCCCCCCCTGAATCAGGATCCTGGCTACGTGCCTAGCTGAGAACATGGCGGCCGCCAATCTTGTCTTGTTCGCAGCGGCAAAAAGCGGGCACAATATCGGGTGTCCCTCCATAATTTTCTCTCGAGAACAAACGCAAACATTTCTTGCCATTGTAAATAAGCTGAATATTGGCGACTCCAGCGAAATCAACGCCGCATAGCGGCAACGCCGAGAAGCTCAGGAGAGGAGGTCATTTCAAATCTGTCGTCTGCTATTGCTGTTTGGTTCACTTAGGCAGCATAGAAACAAACATTGTTTCGAGTAATTATTTTTATGCTTCCGCCGGGTCATTCCTACGCACTGACTAGACGAAGGTTTCTACCGTCGAAAAATCGCTTTGCTTTTATATGTAACACCGATCTTACGCTGCAGTGAAATACATTTATGGTGGTCAGCGTGCTGAACGACGAAAACGACCTTTTTTCGTCCGCCAGATTGCCTGACCAGCGCGCCCCCTATAGTTCGCTGGAGTCGCGAATAGCTCAGCTGCTCGGTGAGGGCGGCCCCCGCTATGGCCTTGCGCATCGGAGGGAGTCCCTAGAGTAAGTTGTAAGCAGGAACGGCGTCGGGAGCTCCATGTCCTGGTGCCGCAGAAAACGTAGTTCCCACCTCAGTGCTGTTCCTGCTTGCACCGGAACCTCTCGTCCTTGTGGTCAAACCATAATAGAGGTAGCTGTAGTGTCTTGAAAGCGGTTGGAAACGATCTTGCTCACCATGGCGTGTGCAATATTGTTCCCTCTGTTCTAGAGTGGCAAGGCCCAGAGCTCTCAGCACTTTCTTGCATTCTGTAACTTATTGCCGAGCATTAAAGACAGTGGTTAAGATCTTTATGCTCATCAGAAAGGCCTCCGCATGCAAAACACCCACCAGAAAATGTGATTACAAGGTTCGGCTTGCGCCGAAACGCAGGTTTAACTTTGAGATCTGACACAACATGGTGCCAACTTAGCAGAGGACTTGATGTGCATTAACGTGAATGCTGGCGCATCGGCTTAATTCTAAGAATAATTAAAGTCCTCGCACTCCAGTCGCATTTAAGTAAACGTGGCAAACCTGGACGAGATAAATCGGGAATTGCAGGTAACAATACTAGGCAGGAGACTGAGGAAGAGGAGGGAATGAGCGAGCGTGGGGACATCAGAATACCGGGCTTTGGTCGCCGTGATTAGTGGGTTGACCTAAACCTAGCTGCCTTTGTCTTCATTGCACTCGTCGAACGAGTTAGAATACGATACACCAGCATCTGGCGTTTTGCTCTTGCATCAGAATGCGTTCGACACATGCAGTGCATACCAAGGCACCTGGCTTTAGGTCTACCCACTAATGATTCCAACCAAAGCTCAGCGTTCTGACGTCTTCGCGCACTCTAGTCTCTTCCTGTCTCTCAGTTGCTCTGCGCATTCGGCATACTGAAACCCTAGACAGGCAAACGACAAACACAACGTCGCTATCCAGAAAATCGCCCCAGGCCACAAATATACTATACTCCGTTTCACCTTACGTTGGACCGCGGCGGAAGGCTGGGGGCTGTGACGCGACCCAGACAAGTTGTTCCTACGCATCGCGAAGTAGCGCCTCAAAGATCTTGGGCAGTACGAAGCGGGGATATACTTTAGCCTTAGTTTAATATTTTTGTGTCGTGTACCATCGACACAAAAACAACTTTTGTATTCAAGAACAGCTTTCAAACGTGATATTTAACACATAATTAGGTTGCATGTTCGGAGAAATTAAACTTTTGGTTGGCAACGCTGCCGTTGCGTTCGTTTCTTCATGCGTTTGGTTCAGGTTTGCTTTCCATTTCGTGACGTGTTTTTAAAAAAATATTTCTTTCGAAGAGAAGTGTTTTTATTTAAAAGTTATTGTACACTCTGTAAAACTCTGTTAAATGTTTATTGGAAGCAATTATTTCAACTTTACAAATACTTTTTGCTCATGTTTAAGATGTC
The DNA here is from genome assembly GCA_013358835.2 of Ixodes persulcatus. Taxonomy (NCBI): domain Eukaryota; kingdom Metazoa; phylum Arthropoda; class Arachnida; order Ixodida; family Ixodidae; genus Ixodes; species Ixodes persulcatus. The sequence goes on from JABSTQ010011280.1 coordinate 462,746, forward strand.
ACCTGACAAATTGCCGTTGTTTGCGTAATGGCTGCCATGGCTGCGGTATCGTCAAGCGTGTCTCCGTCAAAGGCGCCGGTACTTCCATCGCCAGCTCGCTTCCAGACGACATTTGCTAAAACCTCGTTTGGAAAAGAGGCGCGCCAAGTTGTGCTGAACGTTTACTACAAGCTCCGTTGTGAGTCTCCGAACGAGTCTTACAAGGCGATCGTCCAAAGAACGTCTGAGCTGACAAGAGTGGGCTACTCCACGATCTTCAGGTGGAAAAAACTCGTTCAGTCGAGTCCTGATGGCACGCCGTCGGTACCTTCTCCCAAGCGAAAAAGAAAGAGGTCTGCCCCGCCTACACCCAGTCTGCTGGATTCTTTCGACCGTGGAACGTTGCGGCTCATCGTGCACGATTTTTTTCGCCGCAACGAGTGTCCGACGTTGTCAAAGGTAAGGGCGCTTTTTACAAACATACTTCACTAGAGCGAAAGAAACGCGTTGACACCTTCAACTACCTATGGTTTATTAGCCACAGTCACTAATATATGCTAAATTACTTAAATCACATGAGCGCCACTCGTCATAATTGCATGGACCTGAGTTTTTCCAATGACATGAAGCAGACATGATTTTAAAGCTGCACGTATTTGACGACCCATTTGATCTTCTCAGTCAATAGAGATAAGCTGTTAGCGTTGTCATTATAACAACCACTTTTTATTTTCAACTGGAGCACTCCACAGCGCTACATAGCGAAACTGAAGAAACATAGCTAAATTATGCACATATGTACATTGGTATCGTAGTAGTTTTCATTTTTTCGCAGAAGCCTTGCCGAAAAATAATTGACATTACAATAAATTGCTACAAGTATAATGTAGTCAAAGTGATCGTATACAGCAATATTTCAAAACAAGTTTAAAAAAAAACAATATTTTCAACTTATATTTACAGGTCTTGGAGGTTGCTCGGGACAATGACAAGTTCACCAAGATCAGCCGCACAACGCTGTGGAGAGCTCTGGTGGATCTGGGATTCACTTTCGTCAAGCGCAACAGGGACTCGTTGTTGATGGAGCGCACAGACCTGGTGCTCTGGCGTGCCACCTACCTCCGGGCAATCAGGAAGCATCGCCTGGATGACAAGACCATCTACTACCTAGATGAGACCTGGGTCAACGCTGGCCACACAAGGTCTAAGGTGTGGAAGGACACTACTGTAAAGACACCAAGAGATGCATTCAACAAGGGCCTCACAGTTGGGCTGATGAATCCTTCCGGAAAGGGAGAAAGACTTATTGTGGTCCATGCAGGAAGCAGTGAGGGCTTTGTTGACGGTGCTGCAGAAGTTTTCCGTGCAAAAAAGGGCAGCGGCGACTACCATGAGGAGATGGATGGCGCACTTTTCGAAAAGTGGTTTACCGAGAAATTGTTGCCAAACCTGAGACCGAACAGTGTAATTGTCATGGACAATGCGTCTTACCATTCGGTCAGGCTGCACACTCTTCCAAGCTCTCGCACAAGAAAACAAGCAATCCAGGAATGGCTCACCGACAATGACATCGTCTGGGATCCAACATTTCTGAAGGCAGAACTTCTGGACCTTGTAGAGAGGGCTAGGTTGACAATGCCAGGTCTTCAGAAATACCGCATTGATGACATCGCTGAGCAGCATGGGCACACTGTACTGCGTTTGCCACCTTACCACTGCGAGCTCAACCCCATTGAGCTTGTCTGGAGCCAGGTGAAAGGCTCCATTGCAGGTGCAAACAAGACGTTCAAGCTGGCAGAAGTTGAGCTACTGACTCCAGGTGCTCTACAACAGGTGACGCCTGACGACTGGAAGGCATACGCGAGACACGTCATTGATGTGGAAAACAAGATGTGGGACGCCGACTGCCTCTCAGACGCTGTTATCGACAGTGTCGTCATTCACCTAGGCAGCGATGACAACAAATCAAGTGATGAGGACATGGACGACTCAAGCGATGAGGACATGGGCTGCGAATCTCTTTCGTGGTAAAAGGCCCCGATTCCTACAATGCCATGGACGACCGTCAAAAAGCCGTTCCCCAAGAGACCCTTCCAGGCTCATCTGCGTCTGCTACACCACCCCAGGCTCATCTGCGTCTGCTACACCACCCTGCGACCCCTGTCAGATGGTAAGAGAGCTTGAACTTGCAACATTTAATTTAATTTATTATACTCTCAGGGCCCGAAGGCATTACAGAGAGGTGTGGAATTATACATCAATATAAATTGAACAATAAAAAGAAAAAGAAAAAAAAACACAAGTTATAGAATCGCTATGGAACATTATTCAGAACATCAGTGATGGCGGTTTTAAAATCCGTAGCGTCAGTAAGTGAGACTACGGATGCGGGAAGGCGATTCCAGTCGACGGAAGTCAGGGGTAGGAAGGATGCATAAAAGGTGGAGGTGATGCAGTAGGGGATTCCTACTTTTAGTAGATGATCGGTACGCGGCGATATGTATGATGGTTCTGAAAATAATGAGATTCGAAGTGCTGGGTTAGAGTGATAAATCTTGTGAAATAAGCAGAAGCGAGCTATTTTTCTACGAAAGGAGAGGTTGGGCAAATATAGAGACGCTTTCATGGAGGTGACGCTGGCTGTACGGTGATAGTTAGAAAGTATGAAACGTGCGGAGCGATTTTGAATGGATTCAATGAATGATGCTATGGTGACGCCAAGTCCTGACCGAGTCTCGGTTTAGTGAGGTTGAGATTGTTGCTCAGTGTGTGCTAACATTAGCTCAATGTGCTTGTTTTGCAGCAGTGTGTGGGGGGGGGGGGGGGGGGGGGGCCTCGCCGGTGCTTTTCCTCACGAGTCCGTCCTGGTCTGTTCTGTGTCTGCTACACCACCGTTCAACCACTGTCAGATGGTGCGAGAGCTTGAACTTGCTTAATAGTTCCCGACTGAGTCTCGGTCTAGTGAGATTGTTGCTCAGTGTGTGCTAACATTAACTCAATGTGCTTGCTTTGCAGCAGTGTGGGGAGTGCCCTCGCCGCTCCCTGCTCTCATGAGGCCGTCCTGGTCTGTTCTGCGTCTGCTACACCACCCTTCGACCACTGTCAGATGGTGCGAGGGCTTGAACTTGCTTAATAGTTCCTGACCGAGTCTCGGTTTAGTGAGATTCTTGCTCAGTGTGTGCTAACATTAACTCAATGTGCTTGTTCTGCAGCAGTGTGGGGGGTGCCCTCGTCGGTGCTTTTCCTCACGAGTCCGTCCTGGTCTGTTCTGCGTCTGCTACACCACCCTTCGACCACTGTCAGATGATGCGAAGGCTTGAACTTGCCGAAATTGTTCCTGACAGAGGTTTAGTGAGACTGAGATTGTTGCTCAGTGTGTGCTAACGTTAACTTAATGTGCTTGTTTTGCAGCAGTGTCGTCATCTTATATACACGAACTCAACTCTGCTACGTCATGCCGCGGTGGTGGCGCGTCGGGCGCACTTCCGGTCTGGGGCGGTGGGCAGAAGTCGTCGTGCGAGACATGCATTCCTGTGTCCTTTTGGGAGAAACCAGACAAAAAACCTAGCTTCTCGTCAAAATGCTACGACGGAGGCTGTACCAAGAGAGTCTGGGAAGGTTTGAAGATCAGTTTTCATGTGTTTCTGCCCCCTCCGTTCGTCCGAGAACGTGGATAGTAGCCGTGAAATGGGGCAAACCAGACGCTGTCGAACTACGACTGCTTGTGCGGGCAACACTTTGTGGTCGCCAGATGTATTTGTTTTGTTCCAACATGAACGAGAGAAAACCGCCAAGTTGTCCGGACCACCCGCAGGTTCAGTGTGTCTTCAAATTCACACGACCGCCTGATCGTTCGAACTTTCGTCTGCTTTTCGTCGTCTGCTCGTTCAAACAAAAGCTGCCCGTAAACCAAACATTGACCCGGTAATTGCTATAAGAAGTAAGTGCAGGCCTCAAAACACTTTTGAAGGTTGGTTGGGGTAAGTAGGCTAAGTGTAAAAAGTAGATACAAGAAGTAGATGTTGATCATTGTTACCAGTGTCCATCACCGACTTGTAATGCCCGATTCTACTTGCGGTTTTCAGTATCGACGTCCACTATCTCGGCTACGGTCCACGTTTTTGCAGCCCGAGCGACGTCACGACTGATAATAGCGAGCAGAATCTCATTGTGGGAGTCAGGCTTTAGCGCCCATCCATCCACGTGAAATGAATCGCCGAACGTCACATTATTCACTCGAAGTTTTGCGGTGTAACGAGCCCCGTTAATTTTGCTGAAGCCGCTCAAGTAGTCGGGCATTGTTAGGAGGACGTAGAATCAAAAATTCCAACGCGAAAAAGAGCACGGGGACTCACACCTACGCCGACAACAACGCAATTCAATGGTTTGTTTATGGGCGACGGCGAGCTTCTTGCCCACCGTGCATGCGCAGCGCCGGTGGGCAAGAAGCTGCAATTTCTCACCTACAGCTCAGAGACTCGTCGTCCGTTGAGGCAGACCAAGTTCTAGGCTGTATAAACATACGCACAACCCAATTTTTGTTTATACATTGCATTATTACGTTTATTAGACACAACACTGAGAGTCTTAATGGTAGGGGCTTTTGCCTTTCCACGATGCGGCGTCTCTTCAGAGCCAAATAAAGAAAATATTTTATCATCTGAATGAGCATCACCTAGGTCTGCGGTCATGTATCACCGCTGTGAGGTGCAGTCGTACTGTACCTGATAAATTTCTTGCCTACAGGATAAACCAGTGTCGCTTCGCACTGGCAGACTTGCACTAACATATATTTTACTTTGCTTTTGGGCTTGTTTGTGAATGTACCTTTCATTAAAATTGTTTTTATTATATCCTGCAGCAGCCTGATCTCTTTTGATAGGTTTTACTGTTGACACTGAGAACTAAAATATACACAATTTCTACTCGATCAACCTCCACAACATCATGACTGCTTACGGAATGCGAGCAACATTAAATTCTGTTTCAGGGTTAAGGCTGAACTCCATGGAGCGAATTATACGACGAATAACTGACGAACGCCGCCCGACGGCACGCTCGCTTTGCGTGTGACGTAGCAGCCACTGTGGTGATTCCACGCGCAGAGCAAAAGCCGCCGGGCAAAATTCGTCAATTTTTCGCTGTATATTCGTCCCATGGAGTTCAGCCTTAACACGATTTTTAGAGATGTTTCGAACTTCCCAAGGTTCGAGTTGGAATAATTGGGGCCAACATCGCTAGGTCCAAATTCGCACAGTTCGAAGCTCAAGGGGCCTTCGCACGTTGGTACCGTCTCGGAAACGGTCCTGGATTCAGAAGGCTATGGTCACCGAGATACGCCACCAGGATCACGACGGCCGAGGTGGTAAACCATCGTGGTGATTGGAAAAGAAAACATCCACTGACAACATGTCTGGTTGCGCCGTGAAGCGGAGATTTATTCGTCGATGCCGCATGGTTTTTGCGGAATTGGAGAAAAGAAACAAAACAGCTTCATACCGCCGTGCGTGGTTCGTCACCCGCTCTCCGAGAGCTGTTGATGAACGTTCCCCCTATGTCGTGGCAGTCACGTTAGGAGTTTTTGTGAAACGCACGCACGGTTTTGCAGCAAAAGCTACGAATTAAAACACTGTCACTTTGCTTGCTCTGTCACTTTAATTTACCGATATATAAAACCCTGGCCTACGCGTTCTGCATGCGAGCAGGAGCATGCGGTGCACTTCCAAGCAAGCAAGAGCGTTTCGGTTAAAGTCAAGGTTCGATTGTTAACGCTTACTTGAATTGTCGAGTGACTTAAAACGTGTATGGGTTTCTGTGTGCCACAAGTAAAGCAAAAGGCTTCTGCGGACCCGGCTTCTGCTCGACGGGTAAAGCTATCCGTGTAAGCCTATCCCACACACAGAAAGGCGACGAAACCGTCGCGGGTCGATCTCACAACTCCAGAATGCTCCAGCGTTCCGTAATAAGCGAAGAACAGTACGCAAAGTCAGGTATGCTAATCGAAAACAGCAGATGAGATCGGTTCATCCCCAGTGAACCCACCTAAGCCTTCCTGCCAGCGCCATTGCAACCCGCGCACTGATACGCGCTTGAGGAGCAAGCTGACGTCACTTCTAAACATGTGCTTGATTGGTTCTGGCGGTCCGTAGCTTTGGCTCGGGGTCCAACGTAAGGTGAAACGGAGTATAGTAACCCGTTCCCTTGGCAAACAGCACGCGGTCGCCGGGCGGATTCTTGTGCCGCTGGTAAATCTGGAGCCGGTAGAGCGCTCGCCGACCGGCCGTGTTTTCAGACCCCGCTATTTGTAGCGGGAGTTCGCGCTGCCACTTCAATGCATACTCTGAAGCGCGCGCCGTAGCAGTAGATGGCCTCTGAAAACGATCTACTAAAACTAGCTCCAGCCGATCCGTGGGAAAGTGCAGTGCGCGCCGAGCGGCCGCAGAAGTTCTCTGTTTTTTTTCGGAGGAGTTTAATCTGAAACCAGTCGCAACATTTTAGTTTCAATATTTGTGTTGGCGATGTTGTAGCAGTGATGAAAGTGATTGTGCCAGTGGCACTTCGCAATAAAAAGTTACGTGGACATCTGAGGGATGCGGTGCTGCTACAAGACCCGTTACGAGCATCGGAGGTAGGCGATACGATACAACGCGGTGCCGTCGCTCAACCACGAACACGAGTCCGAGTGCGAAACAAGCGCTCGCTATTTGCCAGGTGAAGGGGCCATTGGTTAAAGCATAGCTTAGCAAGCCCACGGCAACAGTGCAACACTTCGTTCTGAACAAAGAAAACAGTTTTGCTCACAGGACGTGTGAAGTTTCCGTAGCCCACTCGCTGCCAGCCAACGGGGAATGACTAGACGCGGCATCTCCCAGAAACCGTGTGACACTCTTGAGCAAAGCACTAGTAAGAAACACCCATCATTGAGGTTGTTAAAAGTAAAAAAAAAAAGTGCGAACGTCCGAGAGACAACCGACAACGACCCCCGACCAGGGGAATGAGGCTCTACGCTACTTCCGTCTGGCCGCGTATATTTATGACGTACGTCCGGTCCGGCGAACTGCTTTCAATTGCCGCGCTCCCAGCGGGTGTGGGCGGACGTTATTTTGTTTTAAATAAATATTATTCAGCTAATTTATAAATTTAAATAACGATTAAGTTGTTTTGAAGGTATGAGTAGCTTTGAAGCTTGTTATCGTAACTTTCTCTTTCACTCTTTCAACAAGGCTGGGCGCGGTTTCTCTCTCTCTCTCTCCGAACCCGCACCTCGCGCCTCGAGATGCGCTAAACGCTGGCGCCGGGAAGTCGGCGGGCCGTTAGAACGCGTGACAGACGCGAGCCCTCGAACTGTCTCGCTTCGGGGAGTACGTCGCGGCGCGAGATTCATACCGCGTTCTTGCGCGCGCGGCTTTCTTTTCATTTTATCGTGGAAACTTCTTGTTTTGTAATGTGGTCAAGCATGGATTTTCATCATCACCTCACCACCTGCTGTTCCAAGTGAGAAAACAATTACTGCCGAAAGTCGAGACACTAATGGTTTCCAGGTTTCGAGTTCCAATGGGCGGGAGGTACGGTGCTCTTTTGGTCTCGTCCTCTTGCTTAAGTTTATTATTAAATGTTTGGAACAGAACCTAACTGTCACGGTGGTAGTGAGTATTAATTGTTTGGTTTTGCCAATAGCTGCGTTGGTTTCAAATCACAAAACCAAATCCTATCATTGTTGACGTTCACTTGCCGCGAGCAATATGTAATTGTAAAATAACTGGCGACTTCTATGTAATACCAAGATTGAGCACATATGCTCACTTCAAAAGATGGTAATCGTTTTGCAGTGAGCTGTTTATTTTGGGATTGTTGTCAGGGATTTACGCGTTTTTTCGCGAGGAGTGAAAATGAGCCTAAATATTTTTCGAGGAACTGAGGGTGAGCGAAGGAGCGATCCGTACTGGTTTCCCATTTCATGTAGCAGTGGCGCACTCCTAGATATAGGTGATAATATTAAAAACTAGTACATGTTCTCGATGAAGACTCAATACCAAAGAGCTGAGCTTCTGCTTTTCTTAACCTCATTGCTTAGTTTCCTTTAGTTGCAAGACACCGCCGTCGGTCTTTACTTATGCTTACTTATATAATCAAATTCGAAATGATTGTCAATTTAGCGTGGAGGGATTTAACTCAAAAAGAACAAAAACAGAGGAGACACGAGTATTTAGTGTCGCAGTGCTGAACTTGAAGTACCGTCTTTTGAAAGGAGGTACAGAATATGCTCGCTGTTTTTATGTGACCATGTCAGGAACGTAAACGCCAATCAAGCAAGAAATTCAACTTTTTTCCTAGGCTCCACGCCTGTGACTCAACGGTGCTAGGCTTGTGAGTAAACGCCATGAAGCTCGAAAATAATCACGAAATTAGAGAAACATTTATCTAAACTTAACGAAGTGTTTTGGAAGGGCGCATATCATCACCTTCGTCGCACGTAACCTTAACGTTTTATATTGTTTCTTTTTCATTTCTTTGATTTTTGTGTGCAAAATAGTGAAAAATTTCTTCTGTATTTTCTACTGCCTGTTGAATAAAAATTAACGCAACAGAACAAGCATTGTATATTTTTTGTGTATGTGTCACTTCTGCTGCTTTGATAGGTTCCTGCTGCTTTGCTGCTGGTCTCGCGTTTCAGTGCTGGCTTGTGTGCGTTTCAACGAGCATTAACCGGCATTGAAACGCGAAAACCAGCCGCAAAGAAGCAAAAGCCTAGCAAAGCAATACGCAAATCGGGCAAAGAAAAAAAAAAAGCTACAATATTTTATTACTTAGAATAGGTGGCGCAAGCTACCACCCATCCATCCAAGCACAATGACGCTGCCGTGCGGTTTCGATTTTGGTTTTGCTGTGCCGCCATGTTGATTTTCTTACAGCCTCTGGATACCAGGGGATTCAAATGGCGCTGCGGACTCCCAAGCTTTACTAATTCGCGTCCCATGGGCGGTATAGGAAGTTGCACTCCTCTGCCCGATTCCGAGCGCAAAGCTATGGACGCCCATCAAAAACAAGATAAGACCAGAGAGATTTTGGGCGGTAGCTAGCGTCACCTGCCCCATGCACCCTGTTTCGGTTTCGGTTTCAAAACCGAAAAACAAATAAAATCGCTTTATCTGATACAAATAATACGTAAAACAACTAAAATCTTTGGAACCTTAATTTGAAAGGTAGATTGGAGATAATGCTGTCCGTCGTTTTAGTACAAAATCGGTCGTTTTTTTTTGTTTTTGTTGCAAATGATGACATATTTTTGAACATAATTATTTTTGCACGTGAATAAATATTAAGATGGGCCACTTTAATTCACAGTATGATTGAAGTTGTTTATGCGCCTAGATTTTGTCAATTTACATTGTAATATATGACGCACATTTTACGCCATATCGAAATAAAGGGGCACGGCAAAATTGGCGCGTTTTTCATCTATCGAAGATAACACGCCAGCTCGTTGTCCTTTTTGAGCATTGCATTGCGATACGGTACCCAAACAGTTATTAAGCAGGCTGCCAGTGCCGTAGCCAGAAAATGTTTATAAAAACAAATTCAAGAAAGAGAAAAAGAAATCGCACAAACACAATTTTACTTAGTACTTTTTTGTTTCTCGGAAGACAAAATTTCAACTTTTTTTTTATCTCGTTCGTTCGATCTTTAAAGAGGGGAACTTTAATGTTGAACAACAAAAACACGCAATGATAAAATATAATAATGGGCTTTGAACAAAGGAGTCGAGACAGGCTCACAAAATATTGCGGTGCGTTCACTTCTCTGCGGAAACACTCGGGTATCCAATGGCTGAAAACTACGAAAGAGTGCCAAAGAATAGCGAAGTGTAGAATACAATTAAACATAAAAACTGCAATGCGCACCGGGGGCAACGAGCAAGTGAAGCGTCACACTCATTGTTCCTGTTCACATTTTTCAGAAATGATCGTGCTATGGTCATGTCTCGGGTTTTTTCCGTTCTTCGTTGTCGTTTTACAACAAAGAACGCGGGCTTTCCGCCCTTGCTAACACACGTCTGAACGCGCAGGCACGCTAACAAAGCACAGCGGAAGCCAGCGAGCACGCGTTGAAGGCGGAGCTTCTTGTGTGAGCTACGGACTGAGTAGCAAGCGCTCCTGGGATGTCGATGCTCTCAGGTATGGCTTCAGTCTTCGGAGTCTCGAGAACGAACGTTCCGCTTCAGCGGTGCTAACGGGCATGGTGGCCAGTATTTGCAGCAGGCGGTTTACATTAGAATACAAGACCTGGGGACGAAGACAAGTTGTCTTTACCGCTGAGACGCGCTAAGCGGTGCGGTCCCTTCACATCTGTGTCCAAACAAGAGCTTCCACAGACAGTTTATTTAATGAAACGAATGCTCCGCACAGGCTGGTGATTTGCCCAAAACCGAGGATTGCGACATTGAAACCAACGTCGTTGGCCGTAAAATCGCTCTGGCCTGGGGAGGACGATGCTGCCGGACGTTAATGTGCCGACTCTGTTGAAAACGTTAACGACACGCTTGGAGTCGTAGGTCAATAATCATTCTTGAAAAAAGTCTCAAGCGAAAGCCTTGGCTATTGAAGTATTTTTTTAGAGTCCATATACGTAAAGAAACGTTCACGACTCACGTGTTAAACGTAAGATTACGAACATCACCCACTGCAGCAATTAAAGAAGTAAACTAGGTACGCTTTGAAACAAAGCGACTATGAGCAATCCAAAGTTGCCTCCACGGTGCATATGCTTGTTGGAGAAAGAAGAGAAGGAAGAAGCGCTCCGGACACGGGACGATGAGGGCAGACCAATAAAGGGATTCGAGCGGAACGGTTCTCCCGGTTTTATCTTCAACATACTGGTGCCGAAACCCGGGAGAAGACCTGACCCCGTAACGATCTACGATGGAAAGAGCCAAGAGAACCCGCGCCGTCGCTCGAGCAGCAGTCACCCGGACAATCTCGAAATGGAGGAAATTCTGGTCAGCTCTGATCTAGCCAAGGACGAATTGCAAAACCACGCAGATTATCTTCAACAAAGGCAAGCACATTTGAAAGATCTAGATAGGGAAATCACCGCGCTAATCGACGAGGAAGGACTCGAAAACGAAATCGCCAGTCAGATGGAGTACGAAAAGAACGTCAGCTTTATTATGTCAAAAACCCGTCGCCTTCTGAATGCGGAACCTACCACTCAAGCATCGACCGCAGCGTCCATTCCACGGTAGCATCCTCGAACCGTAGCCCTACCAAAACTCTAAATACCAAGTTTCGATGGAAATCTCAGAGACTTGCAGGGGTTCTGGAATCACTTCCACGCGACAATACACATCAACCCGGATCAGCCAAAAATCGAAAAGTTCAAGTATCTTCTGTCGTACCTCACCGGCCAAGCCAAGCGCGCAGTTGAATGGATTCGGCTCTCAGAAGAAGAATGCGAAGTTGCAGTCAAGGTACTAACGGAGCGCTTCGGACGACACGATGTTCTAGTGGATGACCGTGTTGACCAGCTTCTGGCCTTACCATCCATCAAGAGTTCCGACAACGTCTCCCAGTTGCGACAAATGTACGACAATGTGACCTTCCGAGTAAGCTCCCTTGAGACTTTAGGAGTTCCCCCCGCTCAGTACGCAGTTGTACTCAACAAAGTGCTCATGCGGGCCCTCCCACAAGATCTTGTCATTTTGTACAGGCAAAATATGAAAGAATCGGGGCAGGGGGAATTGAGAAGTCCTGATATGGACCACCCCACTACCTCAGGACCGGAGCAAGTAAAAACCAGGATGAAATTTCTACGTATACAGGTGGAAAGTCGAGAGGAATCTCACGCATCTCACACAACAAAAAGCCTGAGGAACGATGCACCATCAGGACATGGGGACTACCAGTCAAATGAGCAACAAAGATTTCCATCAGCGTACATGTTAGCAGCGGGGTCATCGTCCACATCTACTTTGTCGGGTGCATTCTGCGACACGACGGAACACGATCTGCAGGATTGTCAAGTGGCACTGCCAACTGAAAACAAGCGCCATCGTCTGAGGATAGCAAGGCGCTGTTTTCGCTTTGGCAAGATCAACCATCTCGCCAAGGAATGCCGCATGCCAAGACATCTCGCCTGCACTCGCTGCAATGGTCGCCACCTCACTATCCTTTGCGATGTTTGGCAGGGAAATCCAACTTCTGCCCAAACAACCAGCGGGACATTCACGTGTCATTCCATGCCAAATAACTCCATCAAACGACAAGCGCACGTGTCAAACGCACCCACGAGCACGTTCAATTCCACAACAATACTTCTAGAAACAGCTAAAGCCTGGGCCATCGGACACTCGAGTAACATCCTCGTCAGGATCCTAATGGACAGTGGCAGCCAAAGAACATTCATACGACGTGACGTGTCCGAAAATTTAGGATGCCCAGTACTCGGCTACGAGGAGATTACCATATTCACATTTGGGAACACTCGCATTCCAAAGCGACACTATTGCCGACGAGTCCTGGTAACCATGTTATGCCAATTTAACGATACACGGATCACACTCGAAGCTTTGGAAATTCCGGAGCTATGCACCATGAGCTCCCCTCCCATCAGCAGTGAGCTTCTAAACAAGCTGCGGATTCACGGGCTCGTAGCTGCCGATATCCCTCCAAAGGCCAATGAGCGAAGCGAAATCTGCGTTCTCGTTGGTTCGGATAATTATTGGAAGATTGTAACAGGTGAAATTTTTCGCGTCGACGAGGAACTTACAGGCGTGAACACCATCTTTGGATGGATGCTGCAAGGCACACACACATCGTCAATTTCTGAATCTTCAAGGACAATAACGACCCTCTTTCTGGCATGTGAACCGCTTGAAGACTGCTAGGACCATTTTGATCCATCCGAGATGTGGCGCCTCGATTCCATTGGAATCACCGACACACCAACAGTACACACTGAAGAGTGTTCGACGCTTTTGGAATTTGAGAGCAACATCATTAAGGTGAACAACCGTTACGAAGTTCCTCTCATGATAAGGTCACCTCGCTTGGGATTTGACAACAATAACCGCACCGTGGCAGAATCACGCCTTTGAGCACAATTACGACGATTCAGCCAACACCCAGAAACACTTCTGGAGTACAACGCAATCGGGCAGTATTTTCAGGACGGTCACGCAGAACGTGTTTGCCCATCACAGCCGATGTCAGAAAACGTATATTATCTACCACACCATGCCGTCGTTCGACGAGAAGCAGTCACCACAAAGGTCCGCGTCGTGTTCGATGCATCTTCAAATGCCGCAGGGAAGATCTCGTTAAAAAGTGTTCTTGACAAGGACCCCAAGATCGATACAGATATACTTCGTATGCTTCTAACGTTTCGCAGGGCTCCGGTCATCGCCACAGCGGACATACAGAAGGCGTACCTCCAAATCAGCATTCGTCAACAAGATCGGGACGCGCTTAGTTTCTTGTGGCTAGAGCACCTTCCAACAGATAATCAACCAATTCCAGTCTTTGTTGATTGCCGAATGACCTGAGTACCCTTCGGAGCATCTTCAAGCCCATTGTTACTAGCAGCCACGCTGAAACATCACTTTAAATCCCTGGATGACGAATACCCGGAAATGGCAGTTCACCTCCAAAATTCATTCTACGTCGACGATCTCATTCTTGGGAGCCCGACTGAATCCGATGCGTTATTTGCGTATCACGAAGCAAAAACAATTTTGTAAATGGCAGGCATGGAGCTCCGAAAATGGAATTCTAACTCAGAATCTCTCAGGGATCAATTCCGGCAAGACGGAGTCTCCCACGAAAGCACTGCAACAAAAAGCAACACAGTGAAGTTATTAGGTGTCTCATAAGACACGAAAACAGATGATTTAATTATGAGTACGCAGAACGTTTCTACTTTTCTGACAACAGCCCTAACTACGAGGCGCTCGGTACTACATGCGTTTTCGAGGCTGTATGATCCCCTGGGGTACTTGGCACCGTCCACAATTCGTGCAAGACTCTGTTGTCAAACCTTGTGGATACAACGACGACTCTGGGATGAAGATCTCCATGGAAACGAGAAAACAGAATGGAATTCTTCGTGCACAGAATTAACCCATCTTTCATAACTAAGAATTCCACGATGCGTGCGACCCGCGCAATCCCAGGACAGCCACAGCGGGGAGCTACACGCATTCACCGATGCAAGTCCACGAGCATACGGAGCAGCAGTATATGTTAGAGTCTCTTCGTCACAGGATTTATTCGAAACGCGCCTTCTAATCGCCAAGAATAGAGTGGCACCGGTAAAACCGGTAACTTTTCCTAGATTAGAATTACTCGCATGTCTGATCGGTGCAAGGCTTCACAGTTATATTCAAGACATTCCAGGTTTTGATAATCTACAGTCATATTTCTGGACAGATTCTAAGGTTGCACTGAGTTGGATTTGTAGTGACGCAACTAGATGACAACCCTCTGTTAGAAACAGAGTTACCGAAATTCAGCAACGCACGAAGGAATGTGCATGGGACCACTGCAGAAGCGAAGACAATCCTGCAGATTTATTGACAAGAGGAGTATCGGCCCCTTTTCTATTGCACACGAGCACGTGGTGGACCGGTCCAAAATGGCTCGCACTATCTAAACTAAACTGGCCAACGCGATTCTCAGTCGCCAGTGGTGCACACGAAGTAGACATGCCTGAACAAAACAAGTCCATCCTAGTCAATCCTGTAGCAGTACCACACGCCATGGCACACCGACGAATTTGTCGTTGATGAATTTGCACAACTCCAGCAATATCAACAGGGTTATTTGAATAACCGCATGGATTCAACGGTTCCTAACAAATGCATCATTGCATCAAGGTTCTAAGGCCGGACCACTAACAGCTGATGAGATTTCTCAAGCAGAAACATATTGAATCCGAAGAGTGCAAGAAGAGAGATTTCCAATCGAAGTTGCGGTTCTCAACGAAGGAAAGCAAGTGCCTTGCACTTCAAATGTAAACCGATTTCACCCATTTCTTTCGCCTAACGGTGTTATACGAGTCGGCGGCCGCTTGCAACAGCTGCATGAATCCTACGACCTTAAGCATCCTATTTTGCTTCCAGGAATCCATAGATACACTGACCTGCTTATATTGCATACGCACACTCGGCTTCTGCACGCGGGTGTTCAGATTAAACTTACCGAATTACGCGAACGATTTTGGATTATCAAGGGACGCCAGAATGTCAAACGGGGCATCAACACCTGCCTTTGTCGTGGAAGAATGCCAAAGGCTGCAACCGCACCAATGCCGCCGCTGCCACGAGAACGCATGATAGAAACTGGCCCATTTGACGTTATCGGAGTGGACTTTTGTGGTCCCATGTACATACGAGCGGCATCACAAACAAAAGCCTACGTTGCTCTTTTCTCCTGCGTAGTAACACGAGCGATTTATTTAGAACTAGTCTCCAGCATGTCGACCACAAACTTTCTTATGGCATTCCGACGATTTCTTTCGAGGCGAGGAATACCGTCTATAGTTTATCCAGACAACGCCCGCACCTTCCACTACTGCGACGAGCGCTTTCGCATGCTCTCCAGTTCAGAAGTGAAAGACTACTCGAGCGGAATTCGGATTCAATGGAAATTCAACGTTGAAAACGCCCTCTGGTGGGGAGGATGGTGGGAGAGAATCATCAGAACAATCAAGGACGCCTGAAGAAAACGCTCGGACGCACAAGCCTCACATTTGTCCCATTTGAAGAACTAACGACTACCCTCTTTGAAGTCGAGGCGGCCGTAAACTGTAGACCCCTCACTCACATTAGCACGGACCCCGATGAGTCGCAACCATTAACACCGTCGCATCTCTTAATAGGCAAACGAGCGGTTAGCCTTCCACCAAAGTTGATAGGGTCGGTACCAACCTCTACAGCCCCGGAATTGAGACGAAGAGTGATGTACCGTCAGCGACTCATAACGCAACTGTGGAAGCGGTGGAAACGTGAATATCTTCTTCTCCTTACATCGGCTCACCAAAGCCCTTCCGAGGAAGCATCAAGAATACAAGGAGGAGACATCGTCATCGTAGAAGACGACCAGACGCCGCCGCTAATGTGGAACCTTGGCAGAGTGACCCTGACGTTTCCAGGCAGAGACGGGATAACTAGAGCATGCGTCATCCGTCTGGCAAACAAGCGGGTCATTCGCAGGCCCATCCAACGTCTGTATCTCCTTGAAACTTATGGTGAATTCCACTGGTAGATTCGGATCGGTTTCCAAAATCCGCGAGGGAGCAGAAAATCCGCTCCACGGGACACGCTCCGAATCTGCCAGCGGCAGATGCCCTCGCGTTTTTGGAGCGCCTCGAACGTAGGCCGGAAACGGAAAGCCAGTCTTCCCGGGAGCCTCCCTCCCTACGCTTGCCAACCCCCTACCGGCCGTCGCAGCAGTCGCAGTCCCCACGTCCTCCCTATAGTTTGAAAAATGGCGCAAGGAACTGATGCGATCATGGCAAGCGCTGGAGATCCCATGGCGCAACAACTGTCGGATCCGGCTGTCCGGCAACTGTTGCTGTCCTTACTTGGACGCGAGGCAACTGGATTTGCTCTTGGTGAGTGATTTCCTATTTCCGCATGCGTTTTAACGCCTTTAGTAGAAACCCCTGCTCATGACCGAAACTCTATTATAACTTTCTGTTGTTCGTCCCGTTGTCCCCCCCCCCCCCCCCCCAATCCTCGGTTACCATGTCAGCTTAAATTAGGCTGTATTTTCCCTGCCAACCCAAGATCGACCATTAAGAAATTAGATTAGCGCGCGCAGAGCTGCGTTTTTTTTTTTTTTTTTTGCGCGCGCGCGCACGGTCTTATTTGATAACATCAAAACTAATCAGCGTCACGGATTCGCGCGTTTTAAAACATTGTAACCGGCTTGTGCTACGAATTAAAGGTCTCGAATTTATTTATCCCGGCGACATTCGGGCTAAGACATTATGGGCTCCACTTGTCTCCCTGTGTTCACTGTGACTCTGTGCACACTGCGACCCCCTTTGATCGAATTAATTAGGTTATTCTTCTCCTATACTTTTCTGATAGTGCTACATCCCCCCCTCCCCGGATGTTAGAAGCCAGGGCGGTACGTTGCTTGACACAAACACTGACAATATAGCGTGTGCACTGTTTTTTGCTTTCTTTTCGAAATATTAATAGGGGATTTTTTCATTGGACCATAATAAAACAATGGTGATTTGAACAATGGTTTTGATAATTTTACAGGTCAGCAGCATTCCCCTCTGGAAGGAACATCAAAGGAAAAAAGCCAGGCAGTCCAGCAGCCTAAAAAAAACAAGACTGGTCCCTGTAAGTCTGCATTTCCACCACAATTATTATTATTATTATTATTTTTTTTTCAATAACGTATACGAGGGAAACGTTCAGCATGTTAATACTCTGAGGTCATGTTGGAGGAGAACTAATAACCCTAATCTAACTCAAATTTAAAAACCCACTTTTCTTGTGGGGCTCGTCACTTCATCATCTAAAGATAGGCTTTTTCTATCGGGCTTGTCAAAACGCAAAGGGTGTAGAAAACCAGCTCAACATTTTGTTTGAATTTCAAAACTCTGTTCACTCCTATTGAAAAAAATGCATGAATATTGTCAAGGCTGCCGAACCCTCCAAGGCATTTCTTTATTCTCTATCTTTACTTTGCATGAGACAGAGATGTATTATCTCAGAGCTGCAAGAACCCTTCATTCTTTGTTAGCATACCTGCAGGTTTTTGAAAGAAAAAAAAAAAAGACACTGCTATCAACTGCTTGATGGACTTCAAAGTTTAGGTCCCATTCTTTGAAATTCTGACAAATTGAAAGATGATGGAGCTTGTGAGGGAACACAGATACAAACAAAAAAAAAGGAAGTGACCGCATATTCCCCGACAAATACAGGGTGCAGCAAGCTGTGTTGGCCCAGCAGCGCATCAGCTGGGGCGGCAGAGAAGCCATGCAGGGAGGCCCGCTAACAAGATGAAATGGGCTGCCACATTTCTATTGTTGCAATATAAAACATTGTTTATTTCCATTATGGCAGTCAGTTTCATGGCAAGGGTTTCATGTTGTAGTAAATACTGATAAAGACGGAAAGTAAACCTGCAAGCCGGTTTTCTCAAAATCAGAGAAGATCGCTGAAAAGTAAAATAAAAAGAAAGCCTTCAAATATGAAACAAAGTTTCACTGGAAGAAAGTTTTTGTCTACAGCTTCATTTTGTATTGACCCAGAACCCAGCTTTTGATGAACTGTCAGTGAGTCATCCTATTTTATTCAATATAAGCCCAAATTTTCCACCAGACAAAAAAATATATAAAAAATGCTAAAAAACAAAAACCCTGAAAAAAATTAATGAAAAATACACTTTGAAAACACATAACCCTATTAATAGCTTAGCGGGCTAAAGGCACCTTATGCAAAATATTTGACCCCTTTCAATTAGCATGAACTGGGTGAGCTCATGTTGCTGTTGTGTGTACAAGCTAAACATTGAATAGCCAGTTAATTGCTCAAGTTTTATTATTTTTAGATTCCGAGTGGACCAGTGGCGAGACAAAGCTGCTCCTGGACTACTACGAGCGCTACTTTCCACAAATTGGACCCTTAAAAAAATTCAAAAATAAGAAAGCCGTATTTGCTCGCATATCGGAGGACCTTATGACCACAATCGGTTCAATTAAAACACCGGACCAGTGTAACACCCGTCTAAAAACCATTCAAAAACGCAAACGGCAAGCAGTATGCCACAACGGTCGATCTGGAGCTGGACCCATCGACGTCCCATACGAAGACGAGCTTGACCGCATCCGAATGATGGATGACAGCATCGAGCCTGAGGTGATCAGAGACATTAATGGGGCCACCTACAAGGTGCCGTCTACCAGCCAGACAGGGAGCAGCAGCAGCAGCAGCAGGAGCAGCGGTGGACACAACCACAAGTACACCTCCGAGCTCTCCCGAGGGAACTCCCGCGACAGGAGCCAGCGGAAGCACCCGTAAAGGCCGGCTAAACTCAACTCGGCTACAGCACATGAAAGAATTTTTTGCTGAGATCACAAAACTCGAGGAGGAAAGGGAAGCACGCAGAGTGCACCGGGAAGCTGTGAAGGAAGAGAGGCGCCAAGCGAAGAAGGAGCTTAAAGAAGAGATGCGCCAGGAGCGGAAGAAAATGCATGAAGAAAAAATGAGGCTTCTTGCAATGATCCTTGCCCAGCCCAAGCCCTAGACAGGAGGCCAGTGGAAGAAAGTGACAAGCATTTATTAACATTGATACCCAAAGACAGTAATTTATAGCCGAGAACAGTAAAGGATATGTAGTTTTGTTAAAAGGGCACTAAACCACTTTCTGAAATAGTCTATTTATGGTCATAACTCAATTCATGGGCTCTAAACATCCTAAAAAGCCATACATTACATTTATGCGTGGCCCATTTCTCTATTAAAATCAGTATAAAAAATTGACAACAGATGGTGCCATGCGACAAGAATGGCTGAGCCCTGTCCTTGTGCAACGGTGCCATCTGGTGTCGGCGATAGTTCCGAGGTAATCAATCTTTTCATGTAAACTTTAATAGAAAAAATCGACCGTGTATGAATGTAATGTTTTGATTTTTGGGATGCTTAGAGCCCATGGATTAATTTTTTACCATAAATAGACTATCCTAGAAAGTGGCTTAATGCCACTTAAGAGTGCAATAAATAAACCAAGTTCAAAGTATGGTATCATTTACAGTGCAATAAATACACTACTATCAAAGAACAGAAAATAATGGCATTGTCTACAGTGTAATAGGTTCACCAAAACCAAAAAAAAAACTAGCAGGAGAAAAAGGGCATTGCTCACACTGCAAACAAATCACACGTAGCAAGAAATCTTTTCTCGATTATACTTCAAAATGCGTGTTGAATCTGCAAGGTTGAATTATGCCACTTTTGCTGTACTTTGTTTCACCTCAAGATAGACCACAGCGACACAATGCGGTGCAAGTGTCGTGCAACATTGGGCAAAGGTGCATGCAGCAACATGCGAGGCACGCAGTCATGTGATATGTTCACAGTAATGGATTGGCTGAGATGGCTAGCAGCGACCCCCGCACTCCACCAGAAGGTGAAACAAAGTGTGGTGCTATAGTTTGTTTCACTAGTTGCGTGCAGTACAGGCAAAGGCAATGCCAGGTGAGGGAGAAATGGCAAGCACTAGGAGGGCTGGGGAGGAAGAGAAAAAACATCCTCCTCTCTAACGTTTCTAGTGCTCTTTCTTTCTCCCCTCACCCCTCATTGCCCTCCTCTCCCGTTCCGCCTTCCTAGAGCTCGCACTTGCTTTCTTCGCCTGGCATTGTATTTGCCTGCACTGCACACAACTATAGTCTGTGACAGGTCAAGAGCGAAGTGGAAGCTCCTCCCACCCCCTTCCACTTCAGCATAGCGAAAAGTGGAAAGGAGGTCACCTCCTCTCCAGCGTTCGCTCTATTAAAGAGGAAAGAGGTGGGAGGAGCTTCCACTTCGTTCTTGACCTGTCACAGACTATAGTGACACGGAGTATAGAGCCACAAAATGTTTCCAAGGTGCCACAGTCCAGAGCACTGCAATGCGGTTCCGAAACAAGGGTTGGAGTTCAAGGTACTTCCAAGGATATTCGGTTGTTCTGACAGTGCTATACGTTAAAAGTGCATGTTGTCCTGACCAGCTGAAAAAAAAGGAACAATGCCTTCTTCACCTTCCCCCTTTTGTGCAACGGCCCCTTAGCAACAGCTCCTTAGCACACTTCCGACCGACTGAGACAAGACCAGTTTTTAAGCCTCTTGCGACTGTTTACGACCGGATGCGCTACCGCGGAGCCTATTGTAACCCATTGTCAGAGGCTTCAAAACTGGTCTTGTCTCAGTCAGTCGTAAGTGTGTGAACATGCCTTTAGTTTTCGCATTAATGAAGTGAAATTCAGTTCTGGTGCAATGTTGCTGCAAATTCCTCACATTTTGGTGAAAAGTTGCAAGGTGTACAAGGGCAGCGCTTTGGCATAGTGCGGTGGAAATGGTGCAGTGAACACATGACTGCTCTAGTGGTCACAACGGCCGGCTTGCTGGAAACAACATTTCAGTTGAGTCTGGGTGAAAGAAAGCACTGTCAAAGCCAGCGCACGAGCTGGGTGGGACTCAAGCCGCTTCTCAAGATGCTTGCGCGCCCTGCGTTTGCAGTGCTTTCTTTCACCCAGTCTCAGCCGAGACGCTGTTCTAGCAAGCCGACCCAGGGCTCATCTTGGCAAATGGGGCTTATCTCAGCCCCATTTGGGCAATCACCCTGTCCCTCTTTTCTTCCCCCAGTCTGCGGAGAACACAATCCGAGGCCGTCAGTGGCCCAAACTCCTCCAGCGAGTCATTGTCTGGGACGCTGCTAGCCTCGTCCTCTGGCTCCTGAACAACATCGGCTTCTCCAGCCTCAATGCAGAGGTTATGAAGGATGCAACATGCAATAATGAACTTTGTTGCTTGATCAACAGTGAAGAACTCTAACAGCTTCAGCTGCCTGAATCGTTTCTTCAGGTCAGCAAATTCGTTCTCGATGAGCACGCGTGTGCCTGAGAACTTCACATTGAAGTCCCTCTGTTTTTTAGTGAGGGACCCATAGTCCCTGAAAGGAGTCATCAGGTACTCCCTCAAGGGGTAGGCCGCATCACCCAGGATGTGGTATTGGGCCCTGCGGCAGATCTGCGAGAGCTTGTCCGCGATGCTCGAAGTCCTAAATACCCTAGCATCATGGACCTTACTCGGATGTCCCGTGCTTATATCCAGAAACCGCTTGTTGCGGTCACAGATGGCTTGAAGTGTAAGCGAAGGATAATGGTGCCGGTTCACATAGGTCGACCGGATCTTGTTGGCCGGGCATTCGATGGCAATATAGGATCTGTCGATGCATCCAATTGTGCCGGGTACACCAGTCACCTGCATTATGAATCCTAGTTGAAGGTTTCTCAGAGAAGATAGAAGACCAATGAATACAGTAAATGACATAAACAATACAAACATTTATTACACAAATGCACACACCAACTCAACACTGTTACGTCACGCCGCGGCAGTGATGCTTCGGGCACACTGTTGGTCGGGTGTGGGTGGAAGTCGCTATGTGGGACGGGCATTCTCGTGTTGTGTTAGAAGAAAGCAGACTTGAATCTTCCTTCGCGTCAAAAAGACACGACTGGGGATGCACCAGAAGAGCCGGGAAAAGTGTCAAGGTAGTTTTCCCATGTTTTCTACCTGCCCGGCTCGCCAAAGAACACGGATAGGTGCCGTGGAAAGAAAAAACCAGACGCCGTCGGAACATAATTGCTTGTTCGAGAAGCACTTACGGGTTGAATTCACAGACTTGTGGCCGTCCGATTTATTTGTTTTGTTCTAAAATGATTGCAGCAAAACTGTCAAGTTGTCCGGACCACCTGCAGACCATGTTCAGTGCGTCTTCACTTTCAAATGGGTGTCTTATTGTTTAAACTGTTGTCTGCTCGTTCAAACGACACTGGCCCGTAGACCAAACATTGAACCAGTAATTGTGATAAGAACTAAGCGCAGGCCTCAAAAGACTTGTAAGTTTCAAGGTTGTTTGGGGTAAGTAATCTCGGTGTAAACAGTAGATACAAGGAGATGATCATTTACAGGTGGCTATCACCGACTTGTTATGCACAATTCACTTGTTCAATTTTGCAAGCGATTTTCAGTATCGGTACATGCTTTTTCAAATCTGATAAAAATACGTCGCTCGGGCTGAAAAAGTGTGTACGGTAGCTCAGTGCACTATGCAATGCAATGCAACACAAAAGTGTGTACGGTAGACATGGTGGACTATCCCACAAATACTCCAATTCTGATGTATGGATACATCAGCATAGACTTCTTCCAAAACTCGAAGTGCCCCATCGCGGCAAAATGCCACGCAGTGCACTCTGGGAACTCAGTTTTGGTTTTGATTGATTAGCTTCAATACATGCTATCATGCCGTGACCGAATGCGCTGCTTGCGTTTCCGATAGTCCGACTTCTTATGAATGTACAATACTCTAAGCATTCTCGAGCGATATAGAAGGAAGATCGGGGCACTTCCCTTAGTTCCCGTCATGCCAGATATTGTGCCTGTGTATGCAAACGTAGTAAGACGTGACTCAGTCCACTCACCCCACGATTGTATATTTGAGCTCGGTATCAATAATCTTGTCTAGTACCAGTGAAACACAGTTGAAATTTGGTCACTTTGAACCCTACACATGATATGTTTGCCAAACGTCCGCTTCGTGTTACTTCACTGAGCAAAAAACAAGTCACGTCCTCACAGCATACTCCCAGTTGAGCCCAACGTTGGCGCTTGAAATTTTAAGGAAACGCAATAAATTTACACTCACTGCTGCACAAACATTACTACGAAGTCCTCCCCATGTCATCATATATCTCCTACTAAACTTTTATGCTGACTGGGGTTTAAGTTTTCGCAAACGCCGAGATCGGCTAGCTATGACTGAGTCCCTAACAAGCGTCCCCTACTCCTCGCGAAACCTTTTTGGACGAGCCTTTACCGCCACCCAAGATCTGTGTCTGAATGGTGGTTCTGAAATTATCTTGGCATACTCAGTCAGCAAGTAGGCAAACATATAACAAATCTTATGGCCATTAGCAACCGCCAAATGCACTTTAGTTCATTTGGCACACCGCCCAAGGGTTCACGGCATATACGTGCTGTCCGCCGAACTGTGCGACATTCTTCTCGCAAGTGCTCGACTGTTGCTTTCTTCAAAACGGCCTGTATGTGTGAATGTGCCCATATAATTTGAGGATAACTTCATGCGATATTGAATTACTCGAATCCAAGCGGGTAGGGACTTCACTTCGTGCAGTGCTGCGAGTCAGTACAGCTATAAAAGGATAAGAAGTGTTTGGTTTTAGCTTCAACGGCGTCTCCGAGTTTTACCTCGCATACTCGGGCGTATTAAGAAAAACAGTAATTGAAAAAAATGTAATTTCGTCAATGGACGCATAAAACAAGTAACAAACCTGCTGACCAGCAACACTAATGTAAAGTTTCGAACTCGGTGCACGCAAACTTATTGGTTGTTACAGCGTGTTGACTCGTACACAAGCAAGATCCCTGAACTTCGCAGCTTCGAGATTCCCAGCACTGGCCCGTCCACATACCTCGAAACACTAACAAAAAGGCTCGAGTACAAAAATAAACAAGCATGTGTCAAAACAAGCTCATGTATGGTTCGGGCTTGTGCTGAAACTTTAAGGTCCATCCATTTAGGTTAGTTTAGAGCAGGGGTGCACAACATATGGCCCGCGGGCACTTTGTGTGTGGCCCGCGGCCCAGCTGAGCGCAGAAACCGCTCACCGTGTCATTCAATGCACTGCGGCCGTTGACTTGGCAGAAAGCATTCGAACCCGTTGACCTACGTTTCTCAGAGTCCTCTTTTCCGGGGGGAAACTACGCGTCCTCAGTTCAAATATTCCCTCTCCGCTAGACCCACAGAAAACAACAATACAAAAGCCTGTACAGCCATCCAGTGCGTTGTTATGACCCGACCCCACGTCCCTGTGTTTGTGAGTGCATGGAAAGCTCATCGAACCATTTTCCCAGTCATTAGGGCCACTTTGGGGGATAGATTAGCACAGGCTTAGCCGAACGCTTGGGGCCCGGCTGATCTGACTAGCAACGGTCGCCTCTGGGGAGGCACCGCCCAAGGGCTCCTCTGACGTGTCATCATTCTGACCTCTACCTGCGACTGGCGACGAGGTGACGGAATGCGACAATGTGTGTTTCTGGCCTTCTGGGTGCTAATCCGTCACGGTGGCGTGAGGTGAACTGAACGGCGGCAGCTGTCTCCTGGGAAAGAATCTAGGGATCATCCAGCGGCCAATTTGCGGACCTTGGAACTGTTCCTCACACCATTGTAGAATTCGAGTGTGGGGGTTAATCCTCGTCTTTGCCGTCCCAATCGTTAAGCTCCCCTTTGGGAGAGAGAGCCCGGCTGGTCCAACTAGCGTCGAAAGCCAACACCCTCGGAATCCTTCTCTCCCCCAGATGCTAACAAAAACCCTGACCGTTCGAGAGACGGTCGTCTTTGATCTGATATTTCGCAATGAAATAAACTTGTTAAGTTTACCGATCTGTTTACCCGACTGACTGGCTCGGACGCTGTTCGCGGGAAAGGTTGGACGCCAGCGAGATGGCCATGCTACCCGAGAGACGAGACTTGGCGTCGGCCCCTAACAGCGTCCCTCCCCTATCCTTGTTCCAGTTCTTCTTCATCCCGTTTCCTCCTCCCTCTCTCCACGGAGACTACAGCCCTCTCCACTCCTGTTGGGACATGATCAGTGACAGCTTGTTGCAGATAGAGAAAAGCTAGTCGTGTCACGCTTGGAATATGAGTGCACTTCCAAAGAAGAGGAAAATCAACCAGGAGGGCCGGAAATTCAACCAGGAGTGGACATGGAGGTACTTTTTCATTGAGAACGCATCGAAGTGCTTATGTCTTGTGTGTCGAGAATCTCTCGCGGCTCCCAAAGAATACTACGTTCGACGCCACTACGAGACCAAGCATGCCCGCGACTTCAGCGCTCTTTCGGATTCGGAGAGAAAAACAAAGTCCGAGGGCTTAAAACAGAATTTGCTTGCTGAGCAAAGTATTTTTACGAGAGCAAAGAACACATCTGAAGCAGCCAAACGGGCGTCTTTTCAGATATCTCGACAGATCGCTCGTTCAGGTCGTCCGTTTACTGATGGCGACTTCATCAAGGAATGTCTTATGATTGCTTCTGAGGAGATGTGCCCGGACAAGAAGTTGGTTTTCCAAAACCTGAGCCTATCAAGAATGACAGTACAATGACGTGTGCATGACATTGCTGACGACCTATCAAAACAGCTGGAGAGGAGTTGCAGTCATTTTGTCTACTACACTCTTGCTTTGGATGAGAGCACAGACATCAAAGACACAGCACAGCTGCTTGTTTTCATCCGTGGTGTGAACGAAAACTTCGAGGTGACTGAGGAGCTGGCAGAGCTTTGCTCAATGCACGGACGGACTACGGGAGAAGAGATCAGCAAGGAGGTCAAAGACGTCATCGAGAAGCTCAAGCTATCATGGGAAAAACTCGCAGGTGTCTGCACCGATGGAGCCCCAGCCATGACGGGAAAGAGAAACGGAGCCGTTGCCTCACTTCAAGCGTTCAGTGGTGTAGAACTGAAGCAATATCACTGTGTGCTTCACCAGGAAGCACTCTGTGCCAAAGTGATGAAGTTTGACCATGTGATGAAGGTCGTGACTTCGGTTGTCAACTTTATACGTGCTTGGGGATTGAAGCACAGGCAATTTCAAGAGTACCTGAAAGAAATGGAGAGTGAACACATGGACATCCCGTATCACACTGAAGTTCGCTGGCTAAGCCGTGGGAATGTTCTGAGTCGCTTTGTCGCGCTGAAGGCCGACATCACCGCTTTCTTGCAAGAGGAAGGGAAACAGATACCAGAGCTGGAGGAAGAACAATGGTCGTGGGATCTGGCATTCCTCACCGATATTTCAAGCCATCTGAACGCGCTTAACATAGCTCTCCAAGGAAAAGACCATCTCATTTCGGACATGGTGAGCGCGATCTTCGCGTTCCAAGAAAGGCTGCGCCTCTTCAAATTGCAGCTTGGGGGTGGAAGAATAGTTCACTTTCCAACCTGCCAGAAGCTCTTTCCCACCGGCGAAAATCGGAAGACGGTAGCTGTGACGTACGCTCCACAGGTTGAGTACCTGCTCTCCGAGTTCCAGCAAAGATTCAAGGCATTCGAAAGTGAGAAGAGTAACTACGATTTGTTCCGCGATCCGTTTTCTGTCGCACCGGAAGACACAGGACCGACGCTGCAGCTAGACCTCATCGGCCTCGAGTGCTCGCCAGAACTGAAGAGTATGCATCGTTAGTCTCAGCTGCTTTACTTCTACAGAAGCCCTGACAGGAGCAAGTACGGAAACCTTGTGGACCACGCATTGGAGCTTGCATCACTTTTTGGGAGCACGTATGTCTGTGAGCAGACGTTCTCACCAGTGTTGCGGAGTTGCCACTCCGGAGTTGGAATGATTCCGGAATCATTCCGCATTTTCGTGACCCCGGAATTGGATGGGAATGGAATGGCAGCAACCTTGAGGGGAATGGAATGGGAATGGAATTAGATGCCTTTTGCCCGGAATGGAATGGGAATGAAATGGGCCAGGTTGTTTATATATATATTTTTTTTACGTTCAGCTACACCGAGCCAGTCAGCAAGTCAGCTGTTCAGAAATAAAATGAGCGGTAAACTGCGAACCCGCGTAAGGCCCTAACAGACTTATGCGCAAAAAAATGCAATACAAAAAACAAGCGTCAAAGCGAAGAGCAGAGGGGGGAGGGAGGGGGGCGGCGGTGGTGCCTTTCACCAGTGAAGTTCAACACATATTCGAATGCGTCTGCGCCTGTACTATTGCACGGCTCAAGGGTACGTCATCAGTCGACGTGAACGTGACCCCGCTGCTCTGGTGATCCGATACCCAGGAAGAAGGCCAGACGTGGCTTCGCTGTGCGGACCCAGACTTCGTACACCTGCGTCTCGTCTCGAGCGCGCTGTTTCTCGGAGAGCTCGCACCTGTGCCGGCCATCTCAGGTCACAATCCACGAGTTCTCTGTTTGGATGATGCTAGGCAAAACTTTGTCACAACAGGGATGCCACCGTATCGATTTTTCAACCGTAACAGAAGTTAAGACATGTGCTTCAGAATGCTTCATGTGGTCCACTTTTCTCCAGAATTCCAAATGCAACGGCCTGCATAGTCTTCAACGAGGTCACCTACAACGAAAGTATGTATTGTCTTTTCATACAGCAGCGTGGGTGAAGTTTCATGTTCAAGGCAACAACTACAGATTCAAGAATACAAGTTCATCTCACCGTGACGTCATGTGATCAGGACTGACAGGGGCGCCCTTATTGGACAGGGAAGTGATGATGTTTTGATTGAATTTATTTAGAGGTCGAAGTTTTTTCGCATCACTGGTCAGTCAGACAGGATGCCAGGGAAGGCACCGCGGTCAATGCTTGATGGAACGTTTTTTTAAACCCATTGAAGACTCTTAGTCCGGAACCACTACCTTCAAGGCGAAGTGCCAAGCCTGCGGGAAAGTAATTTCGACCCCCCCCAAAAAAAACTTCCACTTCAAACTTAAAGCCTCATCTCAGTAGGCGTCTCAAGGAAATTTTAAAAATGTATTGCATTATCAGTATTTATATTTCTGCCCTCCCAAAAATGTATTCATGTATTTGTATTTCCAAAGACTTTTTGCCTATTTTTAAAATGTGTTTCCGATACGTATCGCGATACATTTTTACAGATATATTTGAGACTTGAGTGTCAGTATCTTAGCAACTATTTTCATCTATCCCAGTATTTGTATTTTCAAATACATTTTTGAATATTTTTGCCCTACCCTGCAACGTAATGCAGCTGTCAAGTGACACTTTTAACTTTTAGGAATGCGAGGAATGGAATGGAACGATTCAGCCATTCCAGGAGTGGGAATGGGCCCAGTGTCCTCATTCCTAGGAGTTGAAAGGAATGGAATTATCGAAAACTCTAATTCCGCGGAATGGAATGGGAATGGAGTGGGGGTGCCCATTCCGCAACACTGGTTCTCACTGATGACCCTCAACAAGAACCGTCTTCAATCTTCTATGACGGACATGACACTCCGAGATGTGCTCAAGACGGCAACCAGTGCGATGACGCCAGATATTGAAAACCTGTCTGCAGCAAAAAGGTGTAACGTGGCACACTAGGTGCGGCCCGCACAGTTTTCAATAAACAATTTTTGGCCCGCGTCATTTTTGAGTTGTGCACCCCTGGTTTAGAGACCCAAAACGATGCACTTGGGACCAGGAAACATGAGATAACGACTGTTTTTAATCCACGCCCTGTGTATGATCTCTTCTCGACGTGTCAGTCGAAACCGAAACCATGCCGCTTTCCTCCCTGGCCAACTAGTTCCCAGAGTGCAACAAGTGCAGTGCTGCTCGCAGGGATTTATGGAAGTAGTCTATTGGAGTATTTGTGGGACAGTCCACCCTCAAAATGGCAATCAATTTCTTATGCAAGTTGATTTGAAAATAACCTGCTCCAACCATTACTATTATGACCAGACTGTTTCCTTGCAGTTCGACCCGATGCGAAACCTAAAAAAAACAACCCGACAACTGGCGAACTTACAGGGCACTCAACAACATTATGCTGCGGAAAACCAAGGTTGCACATCGCCCTTTAACTGAAGTGTCAAATAATCAGTGTATGCCAGGCTTAACTCTGATGACATGAAAGCAGCTTAAAAATATTAAAATTTTCAAGCAGAACTAGAAAATAGAAGAAATGAAGATTGAAACTTCTCCGAAAAACTGCATTAGTACATAATGCTTAATTGCGTTCTTTGAGAAGACAGCTCTTACCAAAATAACAAGAAGTTGTGCCCGAGTGGTCTGTATATAATTAAAGTGACCGAATGTGGGTACAAACCGCTTCAAAGTCTCTGGACAGGCGCTCGAGGTCGTCGGGAAACTTCACGATCCGTGGCCCAATGATGAGAAGAAAATCAAGCACCCGCTCCATCATCTGATGAAGGGTGCTCTCCCCGAGATCAAAGCGACCAGCCACGTCTCGAATGCATGCCTTGTTGGCTGCATACCTGTATTGTGCAAACGCAGGAGGTTATAATGGGCAGGAGGTGGCATCCGAATTAACCATATATGAAGCAGAGTGTAATGGAAGTAAGAATCGCAATGGAATATCTACTCAATTTTTCAACCGATAGGAGGCCTCAGTCGATGAGTTCCACCATGGTCTTAAAGGCCACGAACTGTGTTGTCATGGCACTGCTGTGGCAACACGGTTGTTCGCCCCATAAATTATAGCAGCACACAGGGTTAACCGAAACAGCAAAAGGGCGAGCACCCACAAAGGCTTGAACTATTTCAAGGTGATATGCAACAATATTTTTTTTGTCACAACTCGACACACTCATGTAATGTAAACTGTGAAGTTGTTTGCAAGCAGTGCCATGGCAGATTGTGGTACTGTGTCTTCTACTCTAATGATTTGGGCTTGACATACAAGGACACACTGCTGCCACAAGCCGCGTCTACATGAATGCCACTTAAACGCATAGACTCCAATAGACCTGTTGCAAAACGTACACTGCCACGACGGCAGGGAAGTTTGGGAACCCTCGGTACAGATCACGTGCTTTCTCGTTGCGCCTCCGCTTCTGCTCGCGCGTCCCGGCAGCTACCACCAGCTGCCGTAGCAGCCGTCCGCGATCCCACCCATCCGCCGAGTCGTACGTCGTTGGCGGCGTACCGTATTGGTGGCAGCGTAAAGGCATCGCGACAGGTGAACTTATTTGAATACGTCTTTCGTCGTAACTTACCTTCACGTATTGAAGTGTCACCAAATTCATTTAGTTTACACCGCAACCGTGGCAGGTTTCGACCAGGTTCGACAAAGCGTTGGTGCAGCAGACGTACAAAGCAGGTACAAAGGAGAGGGATGAGAAAGAGGCAGCCGTTGGCTCGTCGCTCGTCGGACTCGGCTGCTCAAAAGTTATTGCCGTGGTAACGTGTGCCTGCTCGCGTATGCCACGTGGTCACGTGGTAGCGGGAGGAGGGGCGTACCGAGGATTCCCATTATTCGGCGCGAGGGCTTTTGGGTTTTTTGCAAAGGGACTATTATCCTTGAAATGAAGCCGACGCATCAATGTTTACATGGGGGCAGGCACGTAGCCAGGATATTGAATCAATGGGGGGGGGGGGGGGCACCCATGACAAAATGTTGTATGAGGGGGAGGAGGAAGAGGAGGCCCCAGCAAAAAAAAGAAGGAAGATTTCAGGGGGGGGGGGGGGGGCTGGGCCCCATGGGTTCTCCCCCTGGCTACGTGCCTGCAAGGGGGCACATCAGGTCCAACGCAAAGGTAGCACCACGCCTGGTCACACGTCAAAGTTAAAGCTGCGTTCCCGGTAATGGCCGCACCACATGACCACCTTTTCCAATTTTATGCACAGGAAGGACCTTTTGAAGCGAGGAAAGATTGTGCCCACCGTCTTCGATGCTGTACGAGAAGTTACGAGACACAAGAAACATCAAAACCCAAGTGCTTTAAGCTCTGGGTTTTGCAGCTTTTAGAAAGTGCTAAAATGGGTATTATATTTATTTTCCTATTTTTAATATTGAGTGTGTGCCTTCAATGACCCACGGCTTTGGTTACGGTTATATTTGGTGGTTGTGTCCAAACCATAGAAAACGGCACATGACCACAGAGAAGAGAGAGAGCACGACGAAAACTGGCACCTGCCTGTCTGACCGATATAAGAAGAGTAGTGCACTCTGTGCATTTTGTGCAGTGCCTGGTTTTGCAAAGATCTGTAGAATCACTGGGATTGTTGATCCTGCAGCACATCTGCCGCAGCTTATTGGGTGGCAGTAAAAACTGGGTACATCGTATCCAAGTGGCCAGTTTCTTAAGATTATGAACAAAGGCATAATCTGTCTTTATTGGCATATGAGTATTCTTTCTTGTTACAGGGGTTACACCGGAATTAGCCGTGGCTGTTTCTTCTCCCACAGTTATATATACGATTAGTTTTTTTTTTCAAATATAAGTTAGCTGCGAGTGGGCCTTTGTCAATCTACTTTCTTCTCAGAGTGTTTTTTTTTTCTTGCGCTTACGTACATGATATAATACATGAAATGATTCTAGAAACTATGAATATAGTAAAGGTTTGCAGTTTTACTGATTACTCCAGCAACATTGACGTCACCTGCGCCTAGCGTTCTAAAGATGAAAGCGTGAACGTATGTTCGAACACATGTAATGAAAATAGCCAATAGAGCAGACCTTCAAGTAGACCAACAAAATCACAATGCAATGGATTCAACCAGGCGTTTCACTGTAGCGGTGGTTATCAGTATATGCGGAATGTAGTCAAAATGAAGTATTTTGTTTATATAAAAAGCAGTCTTTGGGTTTAGCACTACAGGTTCATTTTTAGCAGACATGATCATCCAAGGATCAAAGAAACTTACTGCGTAATACGAATCCGCACTACTGACACGAGCATTCTGTGTATTTAATTTTAGTGTTACATGCTCAACATTGTTTTTGGGGGGCCCGAAATGCCAGTCAGTTCCACACACACGCAGTTCCTATTTACTACCTAGTGAATCGTGTCACTAGCTCGAATGTCACACTGATTATGCCACGAAGGGCAAGAATTTTCGATCGTGAGGGCTAAGCTGGCTGAAAACGAGCAGCGAGTCGACCGAGCCAGCCGGTGCAGCCAGAGAGCAGACGACGCGGTAGCGCTCACTGGCGTTGCTCAGCGGGATGTGAAGTCGCGGGGTGCTTAAGCGTCTTTAACGTAAATCAACGCGAACAAGCAGATCAAAACACTTACCAGAGAAAGGACAGCGAGTGCTGCTCCGCACTCTTCGCTGGCGATCCTCCGTGGTCGGCCGCGGGATACATAGGCGACGCCTCAAACTCTTCGATCAGCGAGTAGGTCACTGGTCTCGACATACGGAAGTTCCTACGAAACTGAAGCAAAAGTTATTGACACATTCGTACTCACTGAACTGATTGCAGAAAACATGAGGTTCTACTGGTTTTACATATTCATTGCTCACCTCCTCGTCTGAATACCGATGAACCGTGTCTTCGATATACCGTTCGATTTTGGGCCTCTTCACAGGTGGCCCGAAAAGCAGCGAGAATTCGCGTTGATAAAGTGCTCGATCATCAGAGCTGCTGTCGGAGCTCGAGCCTGATGAGCTGCTGCTCTCCGAATCACTACTTTCGCTGTCAAGCACTAGAACCAGCTTCCGACGCAGGTCAGGAGGGAAACCAGAAGTTCCGCCGGACGCCATTTCCAACAAGCCTTCACGCGCACCGCGCAGGCGCAGAGCAAGCCAGCGGAACTGACGTGTAGCGCGCTGCCGCCGATTTCCGGCAAGATCTGTGGAAGTCCGCAGAGCGGTCGTGGCACGATTTGGAGCGCTCCACGGGACCGGCGCCGCCAGAGATCTACGAGCGGAAGATGACCAACTCGAGCCAGATCTGCGAGCGGAATATGCGCGCTCCAAATGGAGCGGTTTTGGAGCGCTAGAGATCTGCGAGCGGAATTCACCATCAGACTCCCTGCTCCACTCAGCTGCAAACTTTCCCGGTACCTATATGCCCCAGCCCACTCCCCTGCCCCCTTTTCTCTCCGATGTCCGTAAACAATTGGTTAGAAAGAGTCATACCTTTTTTATTCAAATTATTCAATGAATAAAAATGAACGTATTCAATGAATCAAAAATCACCAATGCTTCAATTCGATGAGTCGAGCAATTTTATTCTGTCTGTGGAGCTGCGGATACATCACACATTTTTCGGTGTTTGCTCAACTGGTTGTGCGCTCTCGTGTCGCGCGCTCAACTGGTCATGCGCTCTCGTGTCGTGCGCTCATACATGTACGTAACGCGTTACAAGTAACGAGTTACTTGTACCTAGTTACTATTTTCGGTAACGAGTAACGTATTTAGTTACTTTTTTGCAAAAGGAACGAGTAACGGTATTTAGTTACTTTGAAGGCCAAGTAACGAGTAACGGTATCTCGTTACTTTTGAGGAGTAACGTGTACAACACCGCTTAAACGGCCTTGTTTTTACTCTAACCTGAGTATGCGTCTATTGTGACAAAGGCAGATGGGCAACCCGAAAAACAACTAACCAGTATGACAGTACAGCAACGTATATCGCTGAACACGTCAGTCGAACGGTTCGACTGACGTGTCCAGCGATAAACGTTGCTGTACTGAACTCTACAGCTGGGAATGTCCTTCACCCAGCGAGCACAATCAGGTTCGTTGGTTGAACCTTCTAGAAACGGGTACGGACCGAATGTAAACCCGGAGGTTGCAAACACGGGGAGGCACATAACCCATTACCCGCTGTCCTCAATGAAGGCGCAGTTCTCGAAGATTCAGCAGCTCTTCCTGAAGCACAACACTGCCGTTCCTTCGAGCGCGTCGGTAGAACGACTCTTCAGCGTCGCCGGAGATGTATTTTCAAGGAAGCGGGGAAACATAACTGATGAAAACTTCTACAGGCAGCTGCTACTGAAGGGCAATGACTACTAAAAAGAAAACAATAAACCATGAAACAAAAACAGTTGTGTATTTGGTCGTCAAAGTAACGTGGAAAGTAACTCGCTACTTTTGAGGTAACTCACGCGTTCCTTTTGAGAATCGGTAACGAGTAACGTATTTAGTTACTTTTGGAGCGAGTAACGAGTAACGGTATTTAGTTACTTTTTTTGGGTAACGTGTACATGTCTGCGTGCGCTCCTGTGTCAAGCGCGCTACTGTCCCAGCGCCCTCGTGTCACGCGCTCTAACGTCGGCGCTCTAGTGTCGCGCGCTCTAAAGGCGCTCTCCCCCCGCGGCTCCACAGACAGAACAAAATTGTGCGACTCATCGGATTGAATCATTGGTGATTTTCGATTGATTGAATATGCCTTTAATATAAAAATGAAATAAGATGGGTAAGTCTTTTTCTAACCAATTGTTTACTGACATCGGAAAGAAAAGGGGGCAGAGGAGTGGGGCATATATAGGTACCGGGAATATCTCCAGTTGTGTAGAGCAACGAGTCTAATATTTCTTCACGGTGCTGCGGTGCGCCTCTCGGATATACTATAAATAGTTTACTTTTTGGTATAGTTGTTCTATTCTTGACCGGAATTTGGGCTCCGATCTATCTGGTGGCTATGTTGATGTCCCTCGCATTAGTTTAAATGGTATTTTCAGCGTCTATGTCCGTAATGAAGAAACCTAACCGCTTAAACTTTACCAGTAAAAAAAACTCATCGAAGGACAGCTCAGCGCAAATTTATCGGATGCAGATCTTTCCAGTCTTTTGACGGATACAGGAAACCCTCCCCTGCAAATCTTTGGTATATAAAATCAAAGACCTGGTGAAGCTACGTCAGCTGCAATGTTTTTTCTTCGAAAATGCACGCTACATTTATTCTCTTTTTTTTTGTTTTGCTGTCAGCGTTTTGTAACACTTCTTGGCTTGTCATACAAAAAAACATTTCGTCGACTCATTTCGCAATGTCATTGCTGCATTCCGCGGCATAAATCCCTGCTAATTTTGCATAAAACACTCGATGCCCAAACAAGTGGTCGGTCCGGTCGGGTCACTCGCGCTGGACTGGTTGTGCGCTCTCGTGACGGACGCTCCAGTCGCGCGCGCCAACGTCGCAGCGCTCTTGAGTCGCGCGCGCCAACGTCGCGGCGCTCTCGAGTCGCGCGCTCTAACGTCGCGGCGCTCTAGTGTGGCGCGTTCTAACCTCGCGGCGCTCTAGTGTTGCGCACGCTAACGTCGTGGCGCTCTACTGTCGGCGCTCTAATGTCGGCGCTCTAATGTCGGCGCTCTAATGTCGTGCGCTCTAGTGTTGTACAGCCCAACGGACGCCCTTCAAACCTCTTGACTCTAAAATTGGTCTCTTTGGTGGTCGTGTGTGTCTTTAGCCTATGCGGTTTTGCTTTGCTTTCCGATCTGTCACGTCGAACTATTCAAGGGGAAAAAACATGTTCCGCATCGGTAGATGGCGCAAGCGGTCGCGACACCAACTTCCGCCAACGAATGAGCATGCGGCGTCGAGAGCCGGCGTCATTAGCAGACGATCTTTTCGAATTAAAAGCGGCGCACGTTCCGCAGGCGGCAACAGTCGCAGAACCAAAAATTTGCACGGTAACAACAAAGAACTGCAAAGCAGACGACATAAGTACCCCGAAAAAAAAACAGTAAGCATAACCCAACCATTTTTTAATCGATTATGTGTACATTCAATGTTTTATTGGTAAGAATAATAAAATCATGCATTGGCAACTGGCATCGAAAAAGCTCGCGCCGCTTTGAGTCGAAAATATCGTCTGCTATGATTAACGCCGGCTCTCGACGCCGTATGCTCGTTCACTGGCGGCAGTTGGCGTCGCGACCGCTTGCGCCATCTTTCGTCTCTCGTGCCAAACGGCACCCTATTGTTTAATGACCGGTGGTTTCGCTGCGTTTCCACAGAAGTTAAGCCTTTTTTATTTTTTTACTTTTTCCTCAGGTAAGTTCACTCTTTGCAAATTTTATAGAAAAAAAATGCACCCCCTGTTGGCAACGCTGCACAAAATCGTAGCGCGATAGGTTAAGAAACCGATTTTCGCGGTCGATTTAAAGAGCCTGCCTAGCCTCTATTAGAGACACCCTGTAGAATATCGCGAGAGAAGTATCTAGCGAGTCCCTCTTCCACGGGCTTGGGACCCACACTGAACACAGCGGCCACGTTTATTCGCAGCATTCTCCTCACTTGGTACTCTCCTATAGCAATAGTTTCAATAACACTACTTAATTACATCCTTCCACTCATCCAGGTATGGTGTCAATAAATACACGTCGATTACAGGCTTCCGCCGACAGTTTCATACAGTAGCCCCATGCAGTCCATTGAGAGATTACGTAGCCGAGCAGCTATCGCTCAGTGGAATGCAAGAGGTCTACGTAATTGCTTATCAAAATTTCGCTAGTTTGTATTCGAATATTGGTTTCCTGTTATTGCAATACCAGAAGCACGGGTCGGTTCAGGCGTAAGACTCTCCGGTTATGAGTTTTTTTATTCACAGATAAGATCGGGTTTAAGCAGGGTACGTTTTGAAGTTAGGAAAGACATAACCTACTTTCTGCATACTGTTTCACCGCACCAAACTAACGAATGCATTGCGGCAAATGCCCGCAATGGAGTGATCACTTTCACGATAATTACGGCACACATTCCACCAGGTAAAGTATTTGACAAGCTCAGACGAGAGTAAATATTTAAAAAGACACCAAGCCCACATATTTTAACAGGCGACTTTAAGAGCCATCATCCTGTGTGGGGCAGTAAATAGGCTAATACTCGAGGAAAGGAATTAGACGATCTGGCCGACAAATATAATCTTCCTGTACATGATGATTGAAACCTGAGAGTGTGATTTGAAAAACGGAAACTCGTGAAGGAGGAAGAAAAAGGGACAGACAACGTCTCAAACTGAGCTGAGTTTGAGACGTTGTCTATCCTTTTTTCTTCCTCCTTCAAGAGTTTCCGTTTTTCAAACCATAGTCTCAAGTTTCAATCATCATGTATAACTTACACCAGCTCGCCTACACTTTTTCTTAACCTTTTTTTATAATCTTGCTGTTCTCAATGACGGAAGTACCCCGTATTTCAAAGGGGTGACGATGAGTAGCCAATTAGACATATTACTGGTATCTGCCGATCTGGCAAATAAGACATCATGGTTTGGCGACACCGGAACCCACGGAAGTGATCACGTCCCCACCTATATCACAATAAACAAATTTTTCTGCACAAAACTGGATACAAGGTTATCCCATACTAACGGGGAAATATTCCAAGGAGAAATAGAAACAATGTGCCATGAGATTGCTACTACCGAAGACCTAGCACAAGTCACTGCGTCCGCAATATCTGAAGCTATGAAGTCGTAAAAAAAATGTCAAATTCGTTGGCTGCTGTCGATAGCGAATAGGAACGCCTTCGAGCTATTCGTCGTCGCGTAGAGCATCGAGCCTGAAAAACAGGTAATTCTGAAGATTTCAGAACATCTCGGTGAGCGCAAAAGCACGTTCAACGGCATTTAGACAAGCTTTCAAAAGTCGATGGTGAAATAAGATCGCAAGCCTGGATCCCAGAAAGCCTCTGACACCCTTTTGGCCAATGATGAAAAGCCGTCGTAATAAACCGCAGCAATTGCATCACTTTCGATTCATTTCCTTGACTCTAAAACTCTCAGAAACCGCTGTG
Organism: Ixodes persulcatus; assembly: GCA_013358835.2. Taxonomy (NCBI): domain Eukaryota; kingdom Metazoa; phylum Arthropoda; class Arachnida; order Ixodida; family Ixodidae; genus Ixodes; species Ixodes persulcatus. The sequence goes on from JABSTQ010011280.1 coordinate 500,697, forward strand.
GCAGATGAGTATTGTGCAAAGCTAACCTGTTACTCGTCAAGCTCCAAATACAATGTCAGCATCACAGGTCAAATCCCATTCGCTTGCAGACTAATTAACGCCCCCTTTACACAAAAAGAGTTAAAGGTCGCGCTTGCATCATGCAACACTAAGTCATCCCAGGCTCAGACGGAGTTGCTTATTGTGCCTTAACTCATCTTGGTGAAAGAGCACGACGTCTTTTACTGGACTTTTATAACACATCTTGGGAATCTGGCACTATATCAAACGAATGAAACATGGCTCGTGTCCTGCCTATTCTCAAGCCTGGAAAGTCACCTCTTGATATCGATTCCTATCGACTATCGCACTATCAAGCTGCATTGGTAAGATAATGGAAAAGATGGTGCTAACGTGGATCGAGTGAGACTTTGATAACAGGGGCCTATATCCTCCCCAAACGTTAAAATTCCGCCGCGGAAGAAGCAACATAGACAATGTACTAACTTTGGTTTCTTGTATCAAAGAGATGAAAATAGAGAAAAGAAAACAACCACTCTTTTTATTGACATCAAAGTGGAATTTGATACAGTGGAACACAATGCTATACTTCTTGACATACAAAAATAAGGGCTTTGATGGACCTGTAGTCACGTGGATGTCAAACTACCTTAAGGGAACAAACATTTACAATTCAACACAAGACGGTGACACTAGACACCATAAAGTAGCAAAACGAGGGGTGCCCCAAGGGAGGGTTCTTTTAGTCCAAAGCTTTTTAAAACTATATCGCGTCTTGGTCTTAACCTTTTTTCAGGCACACTACATATACCTTTATATGCCGTTGACATTTGTCTTTGGGTATCAAGCAAGTCCTTATACTTAAATCGTGAGCGGCTTCAGAAAGACACCAGCAAATATTCCACATACGAGGGGGGACCCAAAAGAAACCGAACTAAATTTTTTTGCACTTATTTATTCTTATTTCAAGTACAAACGTTCAATCTCCTTCAAAGTACTGTCCACTTGCACTAATACACTTGTCTAATCTTTTAATCCATGTGTCGAAACATTGTTTAAATTCATCTTTTGTGATGCTTGACAGCGCCTCCGTCGTTTTTTTCTTCACCTCAGCAACGTCAGCAAAACGCTTTCCTTTCATTTCTCTTTTCATTCTAGGAAACAAAAAAAGTCGCACGGGGCAAGGTCGGGTGAGTATGGAGGGTGAGGAACAGGGGTCATACCATTTTTGGTCAAGAATTGTCGTACAGACAAGGCAACGTGAGCCGGGGCATTGTCATGATAGAAAAACCAGTCACCCGACTTCCACAAATCGGGCCGCTTCCGCCGCACACTGTTGCGCAATCTTTTCAAAACCTCCAAGTAGAAAGCCTGGTTAACTGTCTGACCCTGCGAAACAAACTCTGAATGGACGACTCCTTTCACATCGAAAAAACTAATCAGCATTGTTTTGATGTTTGATTTCACCTGACGAGCTTTCTTGGGGCGAGGCGAACCTGAAGTCTTCCACTGGCTTCATTGTTGCTTTGATTCAGGATCGTAACCATAGCACCAAGTTTCGTCACCTGTAATAACTTTTGAAAAAAAGTTTGGGTCACTTCGGGACTCTTCTTTCAAAGCACAGCATGCTTCCACGCGACCTCGCTTTTGTTCAGCAGTCAGCAGTCGTGGCACGAATTTGGCAGCCACCCTTTTCATTCCCAAATCTTCTGTCAGAATTCGCTGCAATGAACTCCAACTCATTCCCGACAGCTCCACAATTTCGTCAATGGTCCGTCGTCGATCTTCGTTGATGATTGCACGAATTTTTTCAAAGTTTTCGTGTGCTTGTGCCGTGGAAGGACGACCGGAACGAGGTTTGTCATCAATTGACATGTCGCCATTCTTGAAACGGGAAAACCACTCAAACACTTGAGTTTTCCCCATGGAATCGTCCTTGTACGCCGTTTTTAACAGTTCAATAGTTTCTGTTCCACTTTTTCCGAGCAAAAAACAGAATTTAACCGCCGCACGCTGTTCACAGAAATCAGACATTGCAAAAACGACGCCCACACGAAACACTTGTCACTATAAACCCAGCCGCAACTAGTCCTAACCTTCTTCGAGGACGGAATTAGACCTAATGACTCAGCAATGTTCGCTCTATCAACTCCTGGCGGCAAAACGCGGTACTGCAAAAGCTCTGCTTAAAAAAGAATTAGTTCGGTTTCTTTTGGGTCCCCCCACGTATGTATAAGAAACACCGATATCCTATGTTCCTGAACACACCTCTTTGGCGTGCGTGTTGACAGATTTCTTACTTGGGGCGCTCACATTAAACGACACAAAAATAAATTAAGCTCTTTCCCCCAAATAATCCTAATAATAAGCGTAATAAGGTAGAGCTGTTCCGTCTCAGCAACAATGATCCTTTTCAACTCTCTTTTTGTAGGACTCTTGCGATACACGTTACAAAGCACTCCAGACTTCTTTAGGCCAGCCCAAATGCATATCGAACAACGGCACACTCGCTGAGGCTAGGGCACTTAACTTTAAACCTTAAGAACTCAAGGAAACAATCAGAACTTACCTTCGACATAGCACTCGCAATACAAATCTCCCTCTTAAGGACATTGTTGAATCTAAACCTTCCTATAGCTTCTCCAAAATCATAACAGTTCTAAAAGACTAAATCACACACTTATTTGAGGCTGCTCAGAATCCGACACTTTCGCCTTGGATGTATCCCCCGTTATAAATTATAGCGAAAATTCCAGAAATAGGAAAGAAAGCAGAGAAAACAGTCGCTGTGATTACACAAATAGCCCCCCAAAACTATATATCGAACCTATTCATTATCTATGCATATTTATACGGGCGGGTCTAGCACTCTAACATCCGCATCTATCGGTATACATATTACATGGACCGAAACAACTATTAAAGCAAATTAAGTCATATGACGTCCTCGACTGCTGCAGAACTCGCGGCGATCAGAACAGCTATGCAGCATATCATTCTCCCAAATTCACACCAATGGGTGGTATTCGTCGACTCTAAGTCTGCTTTCCTAGCTCTCTCTTCACTCAGTAAACAAAGTCCAAACATTCAACTTATTCACGCAATCCTGGAAATCCACCAAAATGCTTTAGTTAAGGGGCACAATATAGTTATCCAGTGGGTGCGAGGACATTGCGGGATTACTGGAAATTTTTGTGCAGACAACGCAGCCAGAGAAGCTGCCAGAGAGACTGCTACGATCCTCAGTCCATTTTCGAGAACCGATTCCAATACCGTCACTTGAGCAATCAGCAGTGAAATAACGTCGTTATGGACAAACTCACATTTTTACTTAAAATACCTAATACATATTGACCCCAGGTTAGAATTTTGCATGCCACGAGGCCTCTCAAGAGCTCACGAGACAACACTTCATCGACTGCGCCTCAACGTCGCATATACGAAGAAATACCTACATCTTATTGGCAAAGAAGAATCACCCATGTGCTCTTCATGTTCTTCACCCGAAGGTAGTGACCATCTTTTGTGTATATTCAAGAAATACGTTTCTCCCAAAGAAAGGCGTAAAAATACAGCTGGGACTAGGACCAAATGAAAAACGTGAACTGCACCACCTTCTCGGGCCTTGGTCAACTTCTGGAGACGCACATAAAGCCACCAAAGCACTAATTTATTTTGCCGCTCATACTCGATTATTCAAGCTGTTATATAAGTTTGATGCATATAATGTAAATATGCATTATTTTATAAAATATTTTGGTCTTTTTTGTTCTCTTCTTTCCTGTCCCCAAACCTATCTCCCTTCTCGTTTGCGAAGTAGCGAATCAGCTTTTCAGCAGTTTGACCTGTTCGTAACTGTAAATAAAGAACTATTTCTCTTGGTGCGATGAGATGGCGTCATCATCCAAGTTGGTAAGTTACACGGGCGTTCTCAACAAATGGCGGACGTTCCTTTTGTAATTATTGTTATGTTCTGTCTCTACGTTGTAGGAGCGTGGCCCTCAACAGTCCGACCCTCGCTTTCTGGGACCAGCCGCCCTTACCACATAAGCGACCACATCACCGTTCTTGAGGTTGTTCAGCGATATCCAGCAGTCTCGTTCTGCTGCTGCTTCATTACAGGGACCCCTGGATGCGATGAAAGCTCTGGAGGTTGTGTTCGGAGCTTTTTCCAGCACAGTATAATTCCCCCAAAGATTCACTACATAGCAAAGACGAAGGTCCATAACCCAAATTACTACGATAAAACAATCTCCCACGTTGTCGCATTTTGTTTTCAAGACCGGGCTTTTCAATCTTCAATTTGTTCAGCAAGAATGCTGTATTGAAGAAAGGACGGGCTTGAAGATACGTGATTAATGTTATAAGGTCTCGATAAATGTTCACACACCTGCGATAAAATTCTTGGACCATCATGAGTGGAAACATCTACCGGCATTCTGTGTCTCGTACAGCAGGATAGTAATTCGCGGGTTATTGCTTGCGAAGAAGTGTTTTAGGTCCTGCCAACTTCTAAGTAGTTTGAGTAGGCATCAAGTTCAACTAAGTAACAGTTTCCCCCAAAGGCAAACATGTAAGCACAAAGTAAGCATCCTGGCAAAAAGCAAAAAGGAATGGAATCCTGAGATGATAAACACGCGAAGAAGGATCGAGGTCTGGTCATGAGCGGACGATGCCGAACATTGCCAATGTAAATATAGGGTGTCCCAAGTCACCAGGCTTGATTTAAAATGGACCGTAAAAATCGACACCTGCCCGTAGCAATCTAAATTTTTCGTCACAGGTGTATTTCACAGGTCGGTTTTTTCTTGTAAAATTACAAAGCGTAGCTTCATAGCACGCAACAAATAGGGCCAAGAAATTTGCCAGGGTCAACGGCGGGCGGCGACGCAGACTACCAAGTCAAGTGGAGGGGCCGGTTTGGCGCTCGTATTGATAGATGGCGCTACCTCTTCATCGAGACAGCTAGCGACCACCGTGGTTTATTAAAATGAACATAAAATGTTTGCAATGTACATTTGCTTTAAAAGCAAATGCGCACACTAAAATTAAAACTTAAAGTAAAAAAAAAACTGTTAGCCTAACGACGGCAGTTTTTGCTGCAAACGGATTTTGTCTGCGCGTCGTCTGCTTACGCTGGTCGGCTACACCTTCGGACGCTGCTCCCGACGTCATCTATCAATACACGCGCCAAACACACCCCGCAACTCGACTTGGTCGTCTGTGTCGCCGCCAGCCGTTGAATCTGGCAAGTTTCTTGACCCTACCTTTTTACAGAAAGGGAACTACGCTATGTGATTTTCCAAAAAAAAAAAATCCGACCTGTGAAATACACCTCTGACGAAAAGTCAAGATTGCTACGTGTAGGCGTCGATTTTTACGGTTCATTTTAGATCGAGCCTTGTGACTTGGAACACCCTATATATCTATATAAACATTATTGACGATCAGTCAGCCGTCCTTAATATATTTACCGTAAAACCGTAAATAGTTTCTGAGCTAACGGTGAATACAGATCATTTTCCGCAAGTATATAGGTATACTCATATTCACCTCAAGAACCACAGTAAATAAAGAAAGGCTCCTTACGGAACGTTTCTAAGTTCTCCATTTCTGCGTTAAATTAAGACATATGAAGGTGCAGCTTCGATTAGTTTTATTTCAGCAAGACGTGGACGTTTCAAAAACCGAAATTATCGTTTTTTTTTTTTTCTTCGACTGCCAAATCTTGTAAGGACTCCTTCGCGAAGCTCATAAATTATGCGCAAAGCATCCTTTTTTTTTTCTTCTTGTCGCAACGAGCATAGATGTGCATTATTTTTTTGGCTTGCCGACGTTGCCCATCAAAAGCGTCTTGGTTATAATTTATTGGATGCCTGTGATTGATGACAGGTAAAGAACTCTGTTAACGCTCCGCCTTCAGCACGCGCGCGTAGCCTTCTCTCGGTCCTTTACTGCGTATGTGGCGAAGAAATATCAAAGGCAGAAAGCTGCTCACGCGCTCGGGGCGGGGCGTCTCCTGGGTTCTTGACCTCTCACCGACGACATTCTGCTCTGCACAATGTAAGTGATTGCCATTGTGTGTTGGCCCTCTTATTTTATTTCGCCTGGCGCATTCCTCAGTTCGCCTACGAAGCTCGGAGGGCACTAAGGTTGTGTTCTCGGGGAAGCTTGTGTTGGCACTGACCCCTCGGCATCAAGGGTCTCACACGTGGATTCCTGCGCCATGAAGACGCGACTAGATGGCGTCAGACCGCATGCGGCATCTAGTCACAGCCTGGCGAGACAAAGCAGCGCGAGAGAAGAATTATGCGGCAGTCTGCCTGTGGGACTCAGAGCGAGAGCGTTGTGCGATGGTGGTAGGCGACCACCATAGCTCCATCATGTAACTTTTGTACTTCCGACTATATTAAACCCAGTGCTTGTTTGTTTTAATTACCAAAAGCCCCGTTGTCAAGACCTCGTTTATTTTCCAGATTATATTATATTTTAGACTATGTTTAACAACAAGTGCTTTCGGCTATATCGCCGTGCATTGCAACAATAGGCTTACTAATAAAAGAAAGATAATGTAGTACGCCTTAATGTAGTACGCCTTAAAAACGTTAGCGTCCATAAACGGACAGTTTATGTACACTCCCATTTATATTCAAAAAGACATATAGCTGTGAAATACCACGTTTATTCTCAAAAACAGCAGGTGTTTGATCAGGGCCTTTTTTTGTATCCCCAGTGGCACATGCGAACACTGCGTGATTTACTACATATGTTTCCCTTCGAAAAAAGAGTAAACCAACACGCACAGGTGCGGCAAAAAATCCGGTAAAAAGCTCCACTGATGCGTTAGATAAAACCCAGCAATAGACCGATCCCACAACAACCGGACTGGGCGCACGCTCGCTGTCTTACGGCCTCTTCACTGAGCCATGACAACACACATGGTTGCATTGTGGTACTGCTATTCACAAGAAGCGAAAACATGCGGACGAGCTTCTTAGAAAACATGTTAATCTAAACCAGTGTGGGACAAAATACTCGATAAAAGTATTTAAGTTAAGTTACTAAATACCTGCTTCAGAAAGTAGTTAAAATACTACTCAAGTTACTTTCACTGTAAAGTATCCTGAGCAGATCTGTACAAATACTGAGTAATGTAATTAAATTACTTCCGAAGGTACTTCCGCATTGGGTAATTTGTATCGACGTAGTGACAAACCCAATGAAACCGTTCCGGATATCTGGTTTACCAGAATTGTTTATTAGCAGGCGACAGATGCTGATTCTCGACCTTCTCGTCGGATATCCGTCCTCGTTTGCGCTGGACGACATCACCGCGTAATTTTGGTTAACCCTGACAAAAGGAAGTACAATCACCAAATGCAATACTAAACTCAATAGGTTTTTGATCTTAATTGCAGTTAAGGCAAAATAAATATAAAGAGAAGTTGTCCGGAATGCAAATGCTTTGAGATAACATTAAACAATTGTATATGTAGAGCTGAAGCCTGAAAGCAAGAATACAAATTCAAACGCTGCTTTAGGTGCTTCCGGATATTGGAATTTGAAGCTTTGCCAACGGAGAGCCTCTTCGACTTGGGGAGGCATAGATTGCATTTCATTTGCATATTGCTGCCTTTCTCGGACACACATTTAAAATAAAATTTTAGATACGGCCACGGTAGGACAAAACCTTCGTCTCCCATCAGGATGAGTGTGACAGCTTTAGTGAATGAGAGTATTGCAGATTGGAGCGCAAAGAAAGTGTTTCGGAGCCAATGGAGTGTCGAGCATTAAGGTGGCTTTTATAATATGAGAGTAGTTTTTATGGTGTTACCGTGCAGATGTGGAAGTCTCGAGTTTCACGGTGTTTCGTGTCAGTCAGCCGGCGGATGCGCTGCTAAGTCAGAGTACAAGGCCTGATTGGATAGACTAACGATCGTCCAAGAACGTCTCGCCTGACGCCCAGGCGAGAAGTCACCGTAGCTAATCGGAGCTAGCGACAGGATTTGGTTGCTGGAAAGAATGTTCACGTTCCTTCACATCGAAAAACTCGAAAAATGGCGGAGTTTCAAAAATGTATTTGAGATAATAAGTACAAGATACTCAAAAATGTAATTAAATGCGGTATCAAATACTGTCGATCAAAAGTATTTCCAAGATACCAAGATACTTCAAAAAAGGATTTAAATACGGTATTTTGAGTAGTGTATTTGAGATAGGCACAAGTCTGATCCAAACCCTGAGACACGGAGAGATAAACTAACTAAAAAGACGACACAGAGTCGCCATGTCGTTCGTGTCTTTTGTTGTTTTATTCCTATTGTCGTCCGTGTTGTTCGCTATCTATTTTATTTCACCTTGTCACAGGGGTTACATTATGACGACTGTTATTTAGTTGATTGGAATCGCTGCTGGGCGATCGGGAGATGTGTCGCAGCGCGACCACAGGAAGAGTGAATACTATACTCGAGGAAAACCACCCTGGCAGTGCAGTCAAAGGTACGTGAGCGCGGACTTCAGAGAAGTTTGGTTCATCTTGCTTTGTCTGTTCATAATCCCCTAATCTTGTAAGGGCTCCTTCGTGCAGAAGTTATAGTGGCGTCATACAGCAGTCGGTACAGATTCCGACTGCTTTAAATCAGATACTCTTTGGTCTTTCTTAGGTGCAGGCATTAGGTTCTTCGAAGATTCATCAAAGAACGTGGGAACTGTTCCAAGGACTAGCTTCTTTATGCAGTATCCCGGTGCACACTCCTCCGGTTTAAAGTTCCTGCTGCACACAATCGTAGATGAACATCTATTGTTCACAACAAAGTTCTTTTTTGGTATCCTTTTATTTCAAGCGGTGCTTGGCGATTCATTGTTCCGCATTTGGTGTGAAGACACTCCAGGACCTTCCCCCATCTCGACTTGCAATCAGAGATAAACAGTAAACCATTGATCCACGCTAAACAGAACCCGTTCAGCAGCAGATGGGAACAGTGATAATATTTGGGTCGCACCGCCCACACGCAGAAATATGCGCGTGCCGTCACCTGCGATAGAATATGCCGTATATAAACGAAGCACGCAAATCCAGCCCGGTTGTGATCTCCTCAGCCGGTATCGTTACGCCACCGCTGCCGTGATTTATTGAGGTAACTTCAGTCTTTCTGCTCGCGCGACAACTTCCCTGAGGGTCTGCCCGAGCAGGGAGCGAGACGGCACGAGTGGCCTCGTGCACTGCTGCTTGCATGCCTCCGCTGCACTAAAGTTATGGTGGCATCGCGCATGCGTGGAACGCTTAGGGAGATCGGTTTATTAATGCAAAGTTTGGTTTATCGTAAAGTAGACTGCATTCACTTGCATTTTTTATATGTGTATTGATATGCAGTTTTCCAAGCCCTCACAAAATGCTTTCAAGTGTCTAATATCGTGGGCCATATAGCATTTTAATCAGCGTTACTCTGGAAGCTCTACTAAAACCCTTCAAAATAATGCTTGTTTTCTTTTTTTTAAGTTTTACAAACTAGCCCATGTTTATAACGAAAGAGGAACGCCTAACTTGGCACTAGCTTGGAAAGGCTAGGGGTCTAACTTGGGCCTAATCTGGCCTTATTCCAATGGACTAGTTAGTGGCAGAGTATGTTTGTTTAGTTTTTATACGGTTTTTCTCTGGCTCGCCACATAATTGCCGATTTGCCATGTTTGAACCTTAGATGCCACCTATCAACCAAAAAAGATGCGCTGAAGCCTAGATCTGGAAATTGTTTTGCATTTTAGGGCCAAAGTTGCCACATGAAAACTGAACAACCAGAAGTGAAGCCTACTTTTGGTTTTTCTAAGGTGTTGAGATCGACCTTGGGGCAACGAGACGCAGCTGTCGAGATTGCCCTTGGGGCCACGGGAACACGGCCAACCTCTAGCACCCAGCACCCTCCAGCGTGTTGGGGAGGAATTATGTTCGCTCGTGCATTGTCAGCCAGAGGGGCCTGGTAACATAAACAATATTTCTCGGCGACTTTATCTCAGATGCGAACGGTTCTGGCCAACGGACTTGCGGTTTCCTTCCGAGGCGCCTGGTTGCGTGAAATCAAATTGCCTTGAGATTAATAAGCGGCTTTGCAATATAGGATTTGGTATATGTGGGAACTAACACATTTCAAACAATATAAGAGCAAAAACGAACTTTTTTCGAAAATGACTTCAGTGCCCCTTTAAAAGTATTTCTATGAGGTCCGTAGTGTCTACGGCGCAGATCCAAATAAAAAAAACAGGCACTCCTGGTATCAAGTCAGGCTGACATAGACGTCATTTTCGAGTGTAGAGATTTCAAAAATAAATATTTTTGTAAAGATGCTAATCCAGAGAAGCTTTTGATTCTCGTTAAATATCGAAGATTCATTTAATTCATTCATTCCTATTATATTTATTTATTTGTTTATTTAGAAATATAGTTCACTCCTATAAAACGGCTGTGAGAGGTCTGGGTCACAAGTTCACATAAATATACACAACTTACGTAAAATGTACAATAGAGCAGGAAAAAAACGAAAACAATACGGCTCATCAGGCCTGCACTAAATCTTCAATCACAAATACAAAACAAACAAACAGATGTTTGAATTACTTACTCAACGGTAAAAAAAAAAATCGAACAGTCAGTACCTGTCACTTCCTGCAACTAGAAGAAGAAAATCACTATATATTTAGCGGTATATATTACATAAATTCAAATTAACACTTTAAAATTTAGCTAGACAGTTTATCAGTGCACGTTTGTGGTAATGGTAATTCTAATCATGGATTGTATTAACTCACGTCTATTAAAATGTCTGAGGTATGAAACAAAATTTACTTATCCTTTGCTTTCACGTAGCAAGCTTTAGGATAGAGTTGGGCAGGCATTACGTGCCAATAAAAACCTACGATAGACTTGTAGATTATTTAATATTCAATTTGATTGCCTCCACGCAGAACCAACGTCTATTTCAGTTTCAACTCTAGAAATAGGCTCGTAGGATTTAGTTTGAAATTATTGTTGTTGGAGCGTCGGAGTCATGTCGGCATTGCTGCTTCCGTTCGTTTTCTCGGAGTTTTGTGCTGAATCAAATGATCCTTCGCTTCCAGCACCACTAGATGTAACGCATCTTCCTTGCTGACAGGTTCCTTGCAAAAGCCCAAACCACTGTAAATTTAGACATAGAAACGGATACTTTTGTGAATAGCTGAATGGAGAAACCTGATCTCCCACGGTTTGTAGGATTTTATGGTTTAAATAATATAGTGACCTAAGTTGTTTTGATGTATAAAAAACATAAAGCACAGGTTTTACATTTGTTTAGAACTAAACAAAAATAATGAGGTCATTTGAGGAGTCACAAGAGTGCTAAAGTATATTTGACCACCGGGCAAACTTTATATTTTACAATACGGCAATTGATTTAAGGACGAAATTTAGCTACTTTTCTGTTGTCGTTTCCTACCATATCTTTACACCGCCATTGTATCACATTTTTCCGCTACTTTCGATATCTAAAAGCTTTACATTATATATCTTATCAGTTTTATCCTTTTATGAACATTTTCGTAACGTGGGTTTGAGTTATATTAGCGTCGAACGTTATAAATGAACTTAAAGATGGTCAATATATTTAAATATTAGCGTGCGTTTTTGCCAAAAGAACAAATTGACCCAGAACTTCAGCCGTGTAAAGAACTGTTGCCAAACATATAATACAATCGCTCACCTAGAAACAAATATTCCAAGCAGTTTTGTAGAAAGTAAGGCTCGTTCGTCTATAGCTTTTTTAACGTTCCTTTAGAAATTTGTCACTGTGTACAAGTTAATTCCCGAGAGAGACAACATAGTCATGCATTGTCTCATACTCTTAGAATGTCTTTATTTTTTTATTTTTCGCGCCCTTTGAAATAAGTGAGATAGCGTAACTGGACAACTTATTTCTTTTTTATATTAATTCAACTATGGCGCCTGGAGCGCGTCTTCGACTGGTGTGTTTAGCGTCCTATCCCGCCCATACATCAAAAGTGGTCCCGAAGTGGCAACAAATGACGTCACAGAAGCCGGAGTGTCATGCTGTTGCCTGTCGCGATCCTGGCGGTTTTTCGTAGAAATGCTGGCAAAAAGCACGAGCGAACGCGAGTGTCGCTGTCGTCACTTCGTCCCAGGCGTCCCATCTTCCTGCTATTGTTTCTTCCGTTGACTGTCACACTGAAGAGCGACCTGCAGCAGAACAGGCGTCTGCCACATACACCAAAGCTGCTGGGACGCCGCCAGGATTGCGACTGGCGACAGCATGACACTTCTATGACGTCATGAGGCGGAAATCGAGGGACCACTTTTTTGGACGCGGTAAACACACCCATCGGAGACGCGTTCCAGGCACCATAATTCAACTACACCCGCTATCTTGCTTAAATAATCAATTATTGCTTCTACTGCAAGGTGTCAGCGAAAACAATTCAATATTCTTTTAATCCCAAACTCAACAAGGCCCGCAAATATATGGGACTGAAATACGCAAGCTATCAGGAACAGGTACTTTTTTTTTCATTGATAATTTTAGAAAATAATTCGCAACTTTTTAATATAAGAACGCTTAGTTCTGTAACCTCGGCATTTTATCCGCACTGCTAGTGCTTTATTTGGGTGTACACTGGTCGTTCTGCGATAAGTAGTTTTTGTTTTTGTTTTGTTTTTGCGGTAACAAAATCAGTGTGATACTTTTTTTCTTTCTTTTCTTTAGTGGGGTGCTAGGGGGAACACTTTCTGCGTTGTATATTGCATGCATAACTATGCAAGTCATTTAAAAATTCTCATAGTAGCAAGAATATCGCGAAGCATCCGCCTACGAAAATTGTCATTGCGCCATTTCGCGGCGCAATTTTCTTTATTTGCACAAACACAACTGCCGTGGCGATGTTTAACGCAGGATCAAAAGCGACGCGGTGCGATCACTTCATTATGCCGTTGGTAGAACTCTTTCAAACCTCTGGTAGACTTCAGTGACTCTCCGCATTCATTCCAGAACAAAGTGCGCACAACATATTTCACTATGTATACATTCAACCTCTTCAAAACGTTTGCGTTGTGGCTACCTTGCAGGGAGTTCCATTTCGCTTCTTTTCCAGGCTTAGTACCGGAAGGGAAAACCGAAGCAGAGACCCACGTTGGCAAACGTAGTGACAGGAAAAAAAAGGCACGTTCTGTAAATACGTGAAGCGAAGTATCAGATCCCATAGACATGGCCAAATATCGAATCAAGCATTTCCTTCTAAGCAAGTTGCAAGCATGCAGCAAGTTTCTTATATTTTCTTTGGTTTATTTTCGTCATATTTCATTAAACCTGAACGCTGTGCTCCGAAATATCTCTGCAGGTATTAGTCTTCACATCTAACGAAGATACAAGCATTACAAAAGTTATGTGTGTGTTGGTTGGCTTTAGCTAATACCACTAACATTTTCAGGTATTGTTAGCTGATTATACGATCCTGAGCAATCAAGAGAATAATTTCATCTAGTGCGAATGTTTGAGAAAGAAAGCTCGCCTGGTTTAGACATACCGTCAAATGCAGTGAAGTTAAAATAGCACAATCTTGAAACGTTGACAACGTTTCAAGATTGGTTTGTTTAATTTAGCAGGTAAATTTCAACGTCACGTCACGTGGCACTGAGACATCACGTAACACCGTGGCGTCAAGTGACATTGTCACGTCACATGACACCACAGCGTAACGTGACCAGGTCACATTACACAATGCTGATTGCCACGCTACATTTAGCGGTGAAATTGGCGTCACAGATTGTAATGGGGATATCATGTGATGCCATTACGTCACGTGGCATTTGGACGTCATTGTTTCAAAACCACACGAGCAAGAAAGGCCTGTGGTGGGTTCCCATATAACGCTATCGCTTAACGCTATCGTTTACCTCGTTTGTTTTGATGTCACGTTCAGCTAGGGTTTATTAGGTTCCTTAAAGGGGCACTCCGGCGTTTTCAACAAGGTCCCCGATTCGTATCCAGATTAACAAAACAGACTAAGAAACATCACTTAAATAGTAGCCAAAATATTAAGAAAAACATATTTTACCGCAAAGTTAACGAATTTAGAATTTGGACAGCATATTTATTTTCAAACTAAACGTTTCTACTGACTAGTGAAAAAGTGACGCGAGCGGCAGGCAGCTGCTCACTCTTTGGAGTTTAGAATTTGTTCCAGACTGATTACATGCACTTTCTAAGTTTTATATGAATACTTTGGAAGCTTGTTACAGCCCCCGCGCAGCAGCACAAAACAAATAGTCGGTAGACGTTTTATTAAATTACCTGCTCGCAATACAAGCCTGCCTGCCTATGGACGTCACGGCACTGAAAAGCGCGGGTATATTTTAATGCTGGTTTTGACATGATTTTTATTTTCTGATTTCATAATAACTATACTGAATTTCGTGATACTAAATAGCATACCAGAAATTGTAAAATCCAGGGATTCAGAAAATATAGTTTGTTGGGGTAGCTAAAACAATCGCCAGAGTACCCCTTTAACGAATGAATAGGAAGACCTCTAGTCATTCTTTTGATTTTATCTGTCTCTAATAGGTGTGCTTTTAAATTTGGAAGAAAGGTGAAACTCATTGCAATTACCAATATGCATAACGTGTCAAAATAAATATCAAAATGATTTTCCTAGTTCAGCTTCTTGTGTTAAAATTGCTTTACCGCGATTATGATATCTTAGCGGAATAGGAAGAGTTTCAACTTACCCAAACTCTTGAACATTCGCTTAAACCTGTCGAAATTGTGATATGAACCTCTTAAGTGGTAATGAATATATGAGGGAGAGCTTGAGGTTTATTTTATCAATCGAAATATATTTTCTTTATCTTGTTGCTAGCTTACCATGTACGGCTAAGAGCACAATTCAGATGAAGCGAGACATTAGGCCTTCACAAATAACAAAGCTCCAAAGCTGCCAAAACCCTCCTCCAACATAACAATACATCAATATTGTTTTGGAGCTTTATTATTAATAAACTATCGTATATTGAAAATAATTCAGGTTCCTTAAAAACCTAAAGACGACAAAAAACTTTCACCAACTAAGTCAACCTACTGCATTTGTTGAAAAAAAGCTCCGCGATGTCTTTCCAATATTTTATGGGCTTATACAGTGCTCTTTCTAAATTTTACATTTAATTTTAAATGCATATGGATACTGATTTAATTAATGTTCCTCTCTACAAATTTTAGAAAGGAAAACTAGAAGGCCGATATTCTCTTTGTATTAGGTTAAGTTTTTTGTTTTTTTTCGGTAGGCAAGTCTGCATATCGTGTTCTACTCTGATCATTGCTATCATTCAAAACATTTTGGCAACTTCTTTCAGTGGGTAGATACAAAATGCATCAAGTAGTGTAACTAACAGAAAACATGCTCCTACTAAGTGTGAAAGCTCGCAAACTATTAGACACGAAACTTTATGGAACTGGAGTTAGGTGTCATGGCATTTTTTCTTATATAAACACATTAGAACTACCCCATAAGAGTTAGGCATTTCGCAGAAGCGTCGAACTCAATAACTAATTTGCTGCGATAAGACCCTAGGCCACGAATCTTTCTTTCTGAGACATTTACGGGTTATTCACATTTTCATTGCATATACATTTGCGAAAGATGCTCGCAACAAACCCTTGCTTCCGTGATAAATTCAAGGTAGATTGATAAATCCATGTTTGTATAGAGGTCAACACTATGCATTTCTGAATAACCAAACGCGTAAATGTAAATGGGCTGTTTGCTCACAATTATAAAAAAGCGTATACGACAAATTAATATTTCGCGTGCCGTATCTACTGAAATTCTCGAAGCTCTGAAATAAACTTCACATTTTGACATCTTATATTGCAGAGGATGCTCTTTTCTACTTGTTGGCTCAAAAAGACGGGGCCGCCTTGATAATCACAGGTTAAGAATGTACCTACTTGTACTTTTTATATTCCAGATTTCGAGCTCCTCAAAAAGACAAACTTCCCTTCGCATTTGCGACTCACAATAAGTAACAATCTGCTGGATTAGGAAAATAATGAAGCCGATAGAGCTAGAAATGCGGGAAAGGAGCATTCTGTTTTATAAATAAATATTTCAACCAGACAGCGATTTCATCACCAAGCTTCGTAGAGTTCAAAATTTGCCTCAAAATCATCATGGATCTCAAGAACATTAAAACTGTAAGGTCTTCTTTTGTCGGGTATTGTTTTCTATTAATCTACCACAAGCTACACCGCATGAAGAAACATGTACGACTAGATACTACACCGCACGGAGTAACATGCAATCGCAAACTCTTCTCAATGAGGTACGAGGAAGAGCTACGTTTGTTGCATGGCTAAAATTATACAGTTTTAAATTAAAACATCGTAAAAAGCGTGTTGGTTTAGTAGTTCGCATTTAAAAATGTATCGAGCTCCGTGTGAACCAAACGTGCAGGACATTGCACGTTCCGGCTGAATTATTTTGGAGAAAAACTTATTTCTATACACTCTAACCCCAACAGGTGGGGACCACAACATAAATACCTAGGGTTAATTTTTTGGGATCACACTACGCTAGCTTGCCTGCAATAATAATAAAATAATTTGTATATTTGTTTTGCGTGCCATTTCTTGTCAGTCTTGTCCTTTAGTACGCCGGTTGTTCAATTCCAATAGAGCTTTGAGAATATCATGGGCCACTTTAAATGCTGGAGACCTTTGACGTACAGTGATGGCATACGTCTAAGGGTTCAAGCTTTTTGTGCTAGCCTAATGTAACAGTGTAAAGAAAAACGTCAAACCAGGTCACCTGGATGCAGCTGGGAGGATATATGTACATTTTTGTGCCCTGTCCAGTGTGAACCGCTTGTAAGTAGACTCACCTGCTATTGGCCCTGGCTGACTGAGTAGCTGACGAAGAATCGGCAGGAGTAAGAGTGTTGTCGTGGTTGACAGGAGAAGCAGCGTGCTTGAACACGCCTCTAAAAGATTTATTTATTTAGTCACAACTGTATCGGTATATTAAAGAACTATAAGAGAAACACATCAGACGAAATATAAAATACCTTATGCACAAAAAGATAGCAAATTGGTTTTAGGTGACAGAAGGCATTGCCATCACCTGATGTCAAGTAGCAGACCAAATCGAAATACAATTTCGCGAAGAGACACAAAAGTGCACATGATATTGGCCAAAATATATTTTCACGCCAGTTTAATTACAGCTATTGCTAACATGTTCATATTTGTTTGTATGCATATGCTGGCGTAATATAATAGACAACGCAAGGTGAACTGAATACCTAATAAAAACTGGTCATTTAAACATTTGCTGTTTGTATATGATTCGTCCGTCTATACCGAGATCTAAGCCGATACATATAACGCTCAAGTGTCGCAGCAGGAAAAAAAAATATTGTTCCGGCGCAAGTAAACGGAGCGAAAGTTTACGTCTTGGTTCGAACGGCCCACCCGAAAACGCGAACGTACTCAGACTACGGGTGAAAGAGGCAAAGAATAGGCAGCGCGACGCAGGCTTCGGCCACATGTGTATTGCGACCGCTACAGATGTCGCCATGTCTGCTCTGCGACATGGCACATCGGCAACGTCGCTCGGTTTCACGTGCTACCGGGGGGCGCGGAGTTCGGGAGCTTACGTCGCAATACAGGCGCCGAAAAAATGAAAAATATTGAACTTTTGATTGGGAAACCGGAACGCGTAAAACGGAGCGGTGACGTCAGAAAGGGCCGCAGAAGTCTTGAAGTGTTCGTGGTCAGGGCAACGTAATAAGTGTCGGTTTCGACCGTGCATTACAGTGCGCAAGGTTGTGCACCAAGCTATATGATGGTGCTACTTGCATTTCGCTAGATCTTGTTAATAAGTGGTTTTAGCCCGTCACCGAATTGAAAGGTTGGAAGGCAAATATGCCTATTGTGCGTCCAAGTACGTGGTACACAGAAGGGCCGCTAGCTTCGAAGTGTTCGTTTATGTTTCACAGGAACAGAGAGCAAGTTTATTATCGGCACTTATGATGCACTGCGTTCAGGCACGAAATTAAGTCAAGATGTAAGTGTTGTCGCGGTTGGAGCTGGCCTGGCTAGAAGACATTATTTTGTGCAATTAGGATTAAAAACCCGACCACTTAAAGTGCGTGTGTTCTTGTGCGTCTGTGTTTGAGTGAAAGAGGGGCGCGAAAGCGTAAACAGCAATTGAAGAGTAGTGGGCACCACGCGATCTTGACAGCACATGAATCTCATCATACGCAAATTAAGGCAACGTCATTACTAGACAGTATCGTTCAAAACGCCCCTATATTCCAAGGTCACTGCAACATGGCTGTTACTGGCGCGTCTAATGTTTTAAAAGCGCATGCGTCGGACGGTTTCCGAAACAAAAATAAGATACGTCACAGACACTCCTAGGGAAGGGTGGACATTCTCGCGATCCTGATGGCCAGTTGTACAAACGTCGGAGAGGACGACTATTTAGCTTATGTGTCGCCTAGAAACCAACACAAGTAACCTTCCGCTGCAACTAAGGGTTTTGACTAAGTAATATAATAATTGCACTGCAGTTTCCAAATTAATATTTGTTGTAGCTACTTAATTATTCTCTCTTACTTTATGGCGACCTTTTCTTATTAGAAGTCAGTTTTGAGGCTTGTTATTTTACTTCTCTCTGGCAACAGTAACAAATCGTGATGATAGATTGCCCTAAATGCGAAATGTTTCCTTCCTAATTTATTACAAATGAGTCAGGATCTATATAAATCATGCTTAGTTTCTATGTTCTGCATGGCGTTCAATCTGTGTTACGACTAACATTAATGGCAATTACGAATCGTGATCAAGCAGGATGTTTGCCAAGCTCAGCACTGTATTTCAAAGGTCAGTTTTGTCCGTTCATCTTTGCTTCCTCTGTTTTCGCTATTGCATTTGTGAACAATGCCTTTGTTAGTCACGCTTTAAAGTACAAGAAACATCACCGCGGCTGCTGTGTGCGACGACTTCTCCCACCCCTTAGTGCTTTACAAGAGAAGTACGTTAACTTATCGCCGGCAGTTTATTCCAAAGTATGCGTAGCAAGAAGGTAATCATTATTATTAGCCTATTAAGAAAATTATATCTTCAGTTCCAACTACCTTTTGTATGCCAAATCAGTCACATAGAAACGATACCTTAGGATCAAATCAGGATTTTTTTAAATTGCATGCTTCACATTTAATTACTGTGGCTGAAACTTAGTAACTTAATATGGTAGTTGCAAACCTACTAGGCTCATGACTGCGGCTCACCAAAGCCGCTATCGTTACGTGAGATTTATTTTCGCTTACTTACCAAACGCCAATTTTTGTCAACTGTACTTTTTCTCCTTTTTTTGTGAGGGAGAGTTGAAAGGCCTTTTTCTAAGTTCTAAAAGTTTAACTTTTTCTAGTATTTTTTTTTGTAAAACATTACTTGTAAAATTATTTTTATGTTTCTATCTGACGCAATAAATCATGTTGCTAGGTCTCATGTGGTCATTTTTAAAGGCCTATTTAATATTTAAGCATGTTTGTTTTCAGAAGACTACGCGCGACAGTGCATTCGATATGCATATCAAGTTATTGAATATTTCATAAAAAAACATGCATTCTCGAAACCATTGAATAATAATGCAACATAAAATTAATAATAGTTGTGATTTCTCCAGGCAAGTATTTGTATAACCGTATATATTTTTATGTTCATTCGACGTTTATGACACGTATATATGTATTTAGAAAGTCGTTGTGAATGTCAATTCCGTTAAGATAATTTGTTTACGACGTCGAAATTCGATACTCAAATACCTGGTTAAAGACTGAAAAACTTACCAATTATCCAAAAAACTAAAAGGCCACTAACGAATATTCGAGGCACGTTCATTTTTACAACTTTCGATGACTGTAACCAAGATTCTCTAAACGAAGGAAGACTAAATTAAAGTTCGGGTTTATATAAAATCTGCCTGTAAGTTTTAATTTTTGATCAGTTATATGAAAAGAGATTCAGATCCACACGAACACTGTTGGTTCTGCTTGACTCATGATGATGTATTCATGTTTTATATATATATTTTTAACTATTGTTCGTTTCGTGTGAATCCTATGTTGAAACCGGTTGTATTTGGATGACTCAGGGACAAACGTCTACATATTTCTTTTGTTGTAGCGCTGACTTTGGATAACCTCCGAAGTTGATGCCTTAGAAAAACAAAGCGAGAAACCCCGGTACATTGTGTGTTCGTAGCCAATGTTGGTAGAATACACTTTGTACATCTACGCATTCTTCGCGTTAAGTTTTCTTCTTTCGTCTCGGAAAGCCAGCCGCGAGCAAAATCTGCATAGCAACATAACTGCGGTAACTCTACTGTTTTTTTTTTATTGTCCATTACGTCTTTCTTGGTCCACCATCTGCGTCATGGCGGTACGATTTATATCATGTGTTTCTTTTTTATGCTACAAAATATTTAACTGAAAACGACGCATTTATGAGATCGACGGAGCCAAATACTCACAGGATAAAAAAAAGAAAAAAAAATTGTAAGGAATTATTGAACAAACATCGATGGTAATAAAAGGGAGCTAACTCCGTCTCACGTCGAGTTCGACCTCATCCGGCGTTGAAATCCGATTGAGCCTATTAAGCAGCTTCGATATTGCATCGTCACGTCACTCATCGCCTTCGTGCGTCTGCTAAGATCGAAAAAACCAATCGCGCGCGCGCAGTGAATGGGCCGCGATCTTTCGCTTTCTTTTGTGCGTGATTAGTTGAGCCGGTGGCAACAAACGGAAAAAGGCGACGAGCGCGTGACGATACACTTCTCGCGCTGTTTCATAGACCCCATGCTGTTGTATCGCCGTCCGCCTGCGGTCGGACTTCTTGGCGACGTGCGCCATCAAAAGCGTCGTTTTGGTCGGCCTTCCACGATTAGCCGAATGCTGACTATGACGTCAGCAAAGGTTTTCTCATCGACAGACATAAGAATAATGTAAGAACTTCAAATTGGCGGTGTTGGCTGTATTAGTTTCAGAGCGCAACGATCTCAAGCTTTTACCATGCTAATTATAAACACCGTCGAACTTGTTGTTCGTAAGCTAATGACGTCACGAGAGGAAACCATAGGAGGGCGCCACAAAAACATCTCGCCGCTAATGGTGCGTTTACACTTACGAATGCAGAGCGCAGGTTCGTCTGCGTCTTGCGCAAGGGTTGCGATGATGTCAGAACGCCGAGTTCTGATTGGCTGGTTGCGAAAAACAAATATAGTGGTTACGCGTTGAGGTCGAGGCATCTTGTGCGTTCTGGAAGTTAGTAACTTTTAAAGAGTGACCATGGCAGTACCTCGGATGCTATAGAAAGCAATTTGTTTTAAAAGTAGCTTTTTATAAACATTGTCTAATGCTTTCTTGAAATACAGGAATAGGCCCAGTGTCAAGATTTTTGTTTTTCAATATTTTTTTTAATTCTAAAGGGTGACACAGTAGGCCTATCTTTAATAAGGCCGTATTGTGGATTTGGTCTTATGTTATTCTTGGTATGAAATCCAACTAGTGTTTTGTTTATGACATGCTCGACTATTTTAGGCAAATATTGAAAGTACTGAAATTGACCTGTAGTTGTTTAAAGGATCAGGCTAGCCGGCCACCCGTATGAAAAGCAGCCACGCATGTCAGCTAAATTTTGTTCTGAGAAAACGCCCGTAGAAAGAACTGTTACATATGTGTGTAAGCAGTGTGCTCACTAGCGAACTGACGGATTTTAACGCTCAAGGTTTTATATCATCTGCGCCAGAGGCAATTATATTCTTTAAGAATAAAACAGCATCTATTACTCTATGCTCACACGTAGGATAAAAGTACACTACTCCCAAATCGAGAGAGAAATGCTTGCAGCGGTATGTGGCATGGAACCTTGTCGACATTGCTTATGGGGATCCAACTTCCGCTTATTGACTGATCAGAAGCCTCTAGTGAGCAGCCTGGAAAACAAAAGGTCATCACCGCGTGCCCCCATAGAATGCCTTGCTCTCCGAATCCAGCAATATTGTTTGACGTAAAACACAAGGCAGGAATCAGCAATTCATTAGACTACCTCTCAAGACATCCAGTGTCACTCTAGAGATGCATACTCGAATTGAAAAAGTCCCAGGTGAGTATGTCAACCCATCCAATGACATTGCATTCCAAAAATCTACCAGGTGGTTGTTGAAAAGACGAAGACATACAGACAACAACAGCTACTGGTAAGAGCTATACAAGATACTTGGCAAAATGACTGGGTGCAACCAGAGCTAAACTATTTTTGTTTGTCAGGACGAGAACTCATCCGGACACCAGGGCACATTTACTCGAAGCCGGTTAAGTTCAATTGCGACAAGAAATTAACCACCGTTCCCTACTAGGTCCGAACAAGTACCTAGCCAAGTTTTACGAGAACTGGATCCACAATAGCTCCGTGTTTTATTGTAGAGTGGTAGCTCGTGTCACCAACTGGTTGTTGCGAAAGTAAAGTGGCTTTAGTAGAAAACTTTCTGAAGAAGGGGGACCCAGGTACGCGTGCTGCAGGTTTTTCGCAACGCAGCGCGGCATACATTTGAGATTGAGAAACAGTTTTTGTTGCTCGTGGTGCAAATAATGGGTAAGGTAAAACCGAATAAACCCGTATTTAGAACATTGTTCCATGCTTGGCTGTCTTAAGTCGAGACAAGCCTCGTTGAAATATCCTTCCCAGTGAGAAAGAGGATGACGAAGTTCAGTTATAGAAACGATGAAAAAGAAGTGAGCAGCGTAAGGCGTTCGGCACACCTGCACCATGGTTGGCCAACGTATAAGAACTGCAGATAGTTGAGCGTGTTGGTTATTAATTTACTAAAAAGAAAGAGGGACATTTAAGACAAACAGACAAGCTGTTTGTCTTAAATGTCCCTCTTTCTTTTTAGTAAAAGTATAAGAACTGTACAGAAAACCTCCTTCATGGGATAAAAAAATCGCGTACTTCGGCTCCTGCGGAAATCGGTACGCGGTTTGATTTGGCGTACTATCAATGCCCGGCCGATCGAGTCAAGACAATTCAATAAGAGTTCAAAGACGTTTCCATGTCGACAAGTACCGCGTCCGTTTGGGCTTATTAATGGCCAGAATCGAAAGTCGATCTAAAACATGGGGCGAGATAAGTGCTCATACTCTGCAACTTAAGTGAGGTAAAGCAAGGGGAAAGCCCCCCTCCTGCACCATTCATTGCTCACAAACATGCCCTATAGTGCCAACACGTATTCCGGATTCGTGCACCGGAACACGTAAAAAATATGTGGCCCGGCGCACGAATACGTAGCGGAATTTTACATTTTGGTTTGGATGTCCATTCGGAAAACATGAGCGTATTCAGGATACAGGCGAAGGAGGGAGGGGACACCTACCGCTGTGGAGGCTGGCGGAGGTACTTCGCGGCTACGAGAATTGAATTTTCGGTAGTGCAATGGGCAATAGCGAGGCTTGGGCCACTGGTGGGGCGCCGTGAAGCATCGAGTACGGGTCGGCCAAGTGGGTTAATATTTTTGAGCCACCCGCAGACTGTCGCCGCGAAGAGGCGTAAACGGGAAGGGGGAGGGTTAACAAGCGACCCAGTGATACACCCGCTGTCCCCCATTGTGCCTCCAAAAAGTGCGACTCGCGGCTTCGGGTGTAATCCGGCCGCTACAAGTGCCTCCTCCGCAGTTGAGAAAAAAAGTGCGTCGTGTGCTCCGCGACCTGGTGACATCGGCAATGTCGATCAGTTCAAGGCGTGAGGCTCGATGCTGATTAAGCGGAACGACATTGTCGCACAATGGCAAAGATACCTTCACTACTTCGTACAAAGCGGAGAAGAGGAACGAAAAAGTTTCTACTTCCGGTCCTGGAAACTGAAAGTGTGACGGCAAAGCACGGCTGTAATTTTGTCCCACGAAGTCTCAATGTCCGACAATGGTAGGATGAGACAATCATTGCTTACCTCATTTACCACGCGACTGATTGAAAAACTACGAGACTTGGCATGAACACAACATTTGACAGACGAATGAGTACTTATTTTGAAGGCGAGGCTTCAGTAGGCATACTTCTCTTAATAACGCCAGCAGAGGAATAGACAGAGTCCGGTGAGGCAGCACGGTAGTGGTGTCACTTGAGCATGTAGTCAGCACATCATTTTCACGCCCTCCCCACAGTAAACCATCTTGACGCAAGCTCACGCCACCACGAGTTTGCGACGCAACTTGACGAATAAAGGAGCGGAACCTCCCTCCGGTTTTGACGGGCTTTTCGTCTACACGCTCGGCTCAACCAAGCGTGAAAACGTTGAAGAGTCGTCAGCGCGCCAGGCGAATGCTCATGATAGAGACGCTACCGCGCACAAAAGCGGATAGCAGAAATAAATACCCAGAGAAACCAGCGCGGTGGAAGCTCACACCACCATGATATCGCGACGAAA
Organism: Ixodes persulcatus; assembly: GCA_013358835.2. Lineage (NCBI taxonomy): Eukaryota > Metazoa > Arthropoda > Arachnida > Ixodida > Ixodidae > Ixodes > Ixodes persulcatus. The sequence goes on from JABSTQ010011280.1 coordinate 525,218, forward strand.
CTTGGCGAAAAAAGACTCGGTGATGACAAACCTTCCTTCGGTATCGACGGGCACCTCGTCTACACGCTCGACTCGACCAAGCGCTGGGACGCTGAAGAGTCGTCGGTGGAACAGGCGAATTCTCACTTCATCACAGCGAAGCTACCGCGCACGAAAGCGAATACCGACATATATTCGCGACGGCATATACTTGACCCGGTGCAGAAGAATCACTGTGAGAAGCCGGCAGCACACCACTCGTTCAACCTGCGCTCGGCGACACCGACCACCAGCCGATCGGCGTTGCCGTCGTCGAAGACATCGTTCGCTCGTCAAGCATACAAAGAGCACGTGATCACCGGCGGGAAGGAAGCGCGCTCCGTTATTGGCCACTCCCTCAATACGGGCGCATCGTCACAATAAGAGCACCTATGACACTAAACGGACACACGTAAACGTTGAAATATTTGAACTCCAAATACTGGAGCCGGAGAACGTAAAAAGGAGCAGTGACGTCAGAACCGGAAGCGGGCATCTGTACGTGTTACAATACACGAATCTGGAATACGTGTCGGTTTGAAGCGCGCTTTAGTTCCAAAGCGGGCGACGCTCGCTGGGAAGGGTACGGCTATGTTTCCACGCCGTCCCTACTTTGCCGGTCACATGACCTAAAATTCCCCCTCGTACGGCAACACGGTTAACTTTCTGAAGCGGTTAAAGTCAACCAGCTTCGAGCAAACGGGCCCAGAGGGTCTCATCATCCGGTTAACACACCCGACGATCCCCATCACTTTCCAGAAATAGGCAGTAAAACTAGACCTTCGGAGTCATCAAGGAATTGTAAAGACAAAACAACTCAGAAAGAAGGTCTTGCTTCCACGTATGAATAACATCGGACACATGCTTCTAAAGAACTGCCTCTTCTGCAAGATATTATGTACCCCAGATAAAGTAAGAACCACTTGTTATCATTGAAACCTCTGACGACAAATGGGAAGAAGTGCCGGCCGAGTTGTGTGGCCCATTTTCAGATGGCAAATATCCGACAGTCGTAATCGACGATATATCAAGAGACCCGGTGGGTCAACTGATCAATTCCAGAATTGCACGTCAGGAGCTCATCATCCTGCGAGCAGTGTTCGCCCAGTTTTCCGTCCTAGAGTGTTGTGACTGGACTTTAGTTAACGCAGTCTGAGATTGAGACAACGCACACAGCCTACTTCTATCGCACCCTCGTTTTAACTACCGCGGGGCGTCTAATACCAGTAACAAGAACAGAAGATACGCTCTGCCCTCATCGTGGGAGGCAATTCATGCTGAGTCACTACATCCCCTTTAAAGGGGCTATGCAACAATTTTTTTTACTTTGCGCAAATACCGCTTAGAACGGATCCCTGACGTTAATGACCTATGAAACACGCCTTAGTTTTTCACCCGACGCATTAGAAGTCCCAGAAAAAAATTAAAAAACAACGAGCAGCGTTCACGCCCTCAACTCGCAGCCAGAACAAGCGGCCACGTGATCTGGAGCCGATTATATGCCGCCAATGTTGATCATAGCCACGCGCTGGGGTTGGCAAAGCACAGGACACGCGCTGAGTTCCAGACATTGTTATGGCTCGGCTATTGTCGTCGTTGCAGCGATTGGACACGGGCCACTACTCGAATGCTTCTCGAGCTATCAATTATCACGAGTCTAAATCGAGTGCGCACGCAATGCTCGGGTCCAATCTATGAACCGCATTCAAATATCGTCATACGGGTGTACTGCGATCCCCGCGTTACGTCATCGAATTTTGCAAGGGAGAGATTGAATGAAAATGATCGCTTTTGTCCTTGAAATTACACCGCAACAAAGGAGTTTCTTGGCCAGTGGCATTGCATGCGAGTATCCTTGAGTCCCACTAGTGCCAGTAAGCTCGTGTAAAGTGAAAAACATTCCAATTGAATATCGTTGCACAGCTCCTTTAACTCAAAACAAACAGTAACACAATACAACAAGTAGCAGTGTTAAAAGGGTACTCCGGCGATTTTTTGAGCTACCACAACTAACTATATATTCTGACTCCCCAGCCTTTACCGTTTCCGGTATGCTATTTAGTATCGCGAAATTCATAATAGTTATTTTGAATTCGGCAAATGAAAATGATGCAAAAACCAACATTCAAATTTACCCGCACTTTTCAGTGCCGTCACGTCAGTGGCGGGCAGGCTTGCCAGTCGAGCAAGCAGTCTAAAAAATAGAATATGCCAATCATTTGTTCCGTGCAGGTGCGGGGGTACTGGAGCGAGCTTCCAAAGCATTCATTTGACACCATAAAACTGCTTCGAATCACTTGGGAACAAATTCTACAGTCCGAAGAGTGAACCCCTGCCTTCCACTGACGTCACTTTTTTGTTGTTGCCAGTAGAGACTTTCAGTTTGAAAAACACGGTGAGGACCAAAATTGTAAATTCAATAACTTCGCGAAAAAAAATTATTTTGACTTAATATTTGGGATCCTATTTTAGAGATGTTTGTTGGCGAGTTTAGCAAAATTTCAAGCAAATCGGAGACCATGAAAAAATCGCCGGAGTACCCCTTATAAGGCCTGTTCACACATGCAGCGGAGCGCTACAAGCATAGCGCTAACCTCGCGCTAAGCGCGTGCTGACCGGAGCGTTCACCAGCTTTGTATCGCACCGCCAAAACTGTTGCTCGTGGCAGGCGATAAGTAGCTGACGGCACGTGAGGAGCGCTACATCAGCGCTTCGCTCCATGTGAGAACCGGCCTGTGGGTCTGCCAATATGGTTATACGTAAGCCCGTCAAGTTGCCTACAGGTCCGGAAAAAGAAGGTTCCTTGTCGTCAGGACCAGAGCCGTATATGTAGAGAGTTTGGTCAATGGGAGGCGCGGGCAGAGCCAGGGCGTGCGCCAGACTCGGAAAGAGGGCTTGGCATGCTCTCTTGACCAACCAGAAGCCGAAAAGAATCCCCTGGCGGTGGTAGCGAGAAACAGTTCTGATCAAAGGTCTATGTTCATATATGGTTTTAATAAGCGCGTAAGAGTGAAGTGTAGTGACTCTTCGTGGGTGAAAATAGGGTGCACGTGTTGTTTTGATCATGATCATGCAGAAAGACGTAAGAAACGAATGCGCCGCTCAACTCTGTTTTGCTCGGACAGAGTGTGACCGCTCGGACGGCAGATTCCCGGCCCTCGGCGCTTGGCGTACGGATTATGTCGATCGTTCCGCTAGTCGCACTCTTCCACCATCATTTTGGATGAGCGTGATTGAAACATCACGTGTACCATATTTTCAGTCATCGAGAGTTACTCCAATGCAGTTATCAGGTTTGTTTCTCGCGACCACCGCCAGGGTATTATTTCCGGCTTCTGGTTGGTCACATTCGAATTTCTGAAGACGCCCTGGAACACGCCCAGCCCGCTTTCGGCCAATGGCGCCTCCTCATTTGTCTCCTATACTTCCCAACGAATGGCCAAACTCTCTACATATACGGCTGTGGTCAGGACTATCGGAGTGGTTCTAAGACTCCGAGTACAAGTTATCGGAATCCGTAGGCGCTACTGCCTCCCCGTGGTCTACTGGTGAGTTCTTTCCTCCATCGAAATCGTTTAGAGCTCCTGACTTCAGGTGCTCACCGTGCACAAAGCGAATTTTATCAGCGACTCACACCAAATATGTGAGAACACTAATTTTCTTTGTCCCATTTCCTCTAGCCTATTCTACCTCCTCCCCTCTTACATTTCGCACCCACACTTTGCCCTCGGCCTTAAATTTCATTGTCCTTGCATGTTCGCAAACCCTCTTCTTGGCTTCATGTTGCTTTTCTCGCCGCAGATTAACAAAACCGGGTTTCAGCAAAACGAGACGCGTTCATGGCAAGCGTCCAAGAAAGAGAACTGCCGGCGTCTTTCCAATTACCACGTGCGAGATGTTCGGTACTGGAACAAAACGTCTGATAGCTTCAACTGTATGCTCCTCTTGAAACCGCGTACCCTGTCCTTCAGTAGCTGCTTCAGAAGGGACTTCACAGTTTGAACTGCACGTTCGGCCAGTCCATTAAATGGCGGGTGGTAAGGGGGCGTAGTCGTGTGCAGAATTGTATTTTCTCGCATGAACGATCTGAAATCTTCCGAGACCAGTTGCGGTCCACTATCGCTGACCATTTCTTCTGCAACCCAAACTGCGAGAACATAATCTGCAGCTTTTTGGTGGTGTGCCCGGTGGTCGTAGAAAGCATTAAAATAGACTCCAGCCATTTTGAGTGGTCATCTACTGTGATGAAAATATTCGATTGGTACTTCTGTGAGAAGTCTAGGTGATCACGTTGCAACACTCTAGTAGACAGCGGCCATGGTTGAAGAGGTGCAGGGGAGGCGTTGTCCTGCACTGCTTGGCAGACGTCATACCGGGTTTGCAATGGCAACGTTTAGTCCACTCTCCCAGACATGCTGTCTTGCAAGCGTCGCCATTTTAGATGATCCTGGGTGTCCTTCGTACAGAAGACGGGTGACCACCATCGTGCAGAGATTTCGGAACAACCACTCGCATCCTGCTCTAGTCAGTAGACAATTCACCTATTTTCTGAAAGAAGGGAATTAAGTCCGGATCGTCTACTTTCTTAGGCCATCCTTGTTTCGTAAGTTCGGTAGTCCGAGGCGGTAGTGAATCCTTCTTACTCTCTTGTTGCACCGCCCAACCGGTGGCAGGAACATACTCGAGCGGTGAAAAGTAGTTCACATGGCCACAGTCTTCTGTTTTCGCGGGTAGACGAAGCCTTGAAAAAGCATCGGCCTGATCAATGCTGCTACCTTTTGCGAACATGATCGCAAAGTCGTACTCTGCTAACACAAGTCGCCATCTCTGTACACGTGCAGCTGCCGTTCCGATTGACCTCTGCCATTGCTTCAAAAGTGTGGTAAGAGGATAATGGTCGATTACTAGTGTTAACTTCGTTTTGAAAAGTTACTTATAAAACCTCTTGACTGCGAAAACGATGTAAAGCGCTTCTTTCTCAATCTGTGAGTAGTTTTGTTCGGCCGTCGTCAGCGTTCTTGAGGCGTATTCGAATGGTCTGTGAACACCTTTCTTTACTTCATATCCAAAACTCCTACGCCATTTTTATACGCATCGCAGGTCGACTGAACAGGCTACTTTGGGAAATAGAACGTCAAGACAGTAACACTACAAACAAGCTCCTTAGCTTTTCTCAAACACTGTTTACATCCTTTGGGCCACAGCCAGTCAACCCCTTTTTCCAGCAGTTTATACAGAGGTCGTAACAGTGTTTCCAGATCTGACCGGAACTTCGCATAGAAGATTAACGTTCCTAAAAAAACTTCGAAACTTGTGAACATTTGTTGGAGGCGGAGGGGGGGGGGCGCTTTTGACCGCTTCCACTTTTTCCGGACACGGTCGAAGACCATTTTTGCCAAGCACGTAGCCCAGGTACTTCACTTCTGGTACAAACAACTTGCTCTTCTCTATATTCAAGCTAACACTGCGCTTGGCAAGTCATTCCAACACACGTTTCCCATATCGAAGCACTCGCAATGACTTTCGCCTCCTTTCAACAGATCGTCGATGTAGCATGCAACCTTTTGCAACTCAAGTTGAATTTTATCCATAGTGGCCTGAAATGTGGCCATAGCACTTCAAACGTCATAAGGCATTCGCGAAAATGAAAAAAAAGGCAGAGGTGCGTGGTTGCAGTCAGTGCTTTTCTCGCGTTGCTATCAAGTTCCAGTTGCAAATACGTAGCGCGCAAGTCAAGAACAGTAAACACGCGGCATCCCCTGAACGTCGCGAACAACTCGTTCACCATCGGCAAGGGGTAGTGCTCTGTATGCAAGTTGGGATTCACAGATACGCTGTAATCTCCACAGATAAGAATATTTCCGCCAGGCTTTGGAGCAATAATCAGTGGTGTTGCCCAGTCACTCGTCTTTACAACCGACAAGATACCTTCGCCCACCATGCCCCTTAACTCACATTCAGCAGCGTCTCTGAAAGCAAACGGAACGATACGATGCTTGCAGAACACTGGCTGAGCGTTATCCTTTAAAACGAGGTTCGCAGTGAACCCAGTTATGGTTCCGAAATTTTGTTTAGAAACTGGCGGAAATATTATTTTCAACGCCTCAAGCGTTTTCTCAACTGCCGTAACTGAGAAAACGGACCTCCAGTTCAGCTTTACATACTGCAGCTAGTCTCTATTAAGCAGCGTTGGAAGCCACACAGAGCTGTCTTTTACCACCGCAAAAGGCAGCACATGCTTCCCTTTTCCTCTATCTACCTCGACATCTGCGACTCTGACAACGTTAACTCTTTCTCCGGTTTTGGTGCGCAAGTTAAGGTTACTCTACTTTAATATTATCTGAGGGGGGATAGGTGGCCGAGTGGTCTAGCTCACACCAGCTCGGAGCACGTGGAGCGAAAGCTCGCGCTGCAGAACCCAGGATCCTGGGTTCAATCCCCACCCCTGCCCGTTTCGATCTGGATGAGCATCGTACCGGCGTGCGGTCGTGTATCACTACTGCGTGATGCACGTTAAAGACCCCAGGCTAGCGGTTGTACCGCACTGGCTACATTGCTCTACAGCTGGGAGACTCGTCGCCCGTTGAGGCAGACCAAGTTCTAGGCTGTATAAACATACACACAACCCCCCCCCCCCCCCAACGCTATTTGAGGTAGAATTTGCAAGAGTTCAAGTTTGTAATACCGCAGTCACACCCTTACAACCTCAGGTAAACAGTAAATCAGAGCGATTTTTCGAAACCCTAAAACGCAAGCCCATACCGGTGAACTAGCGGTTAAATTTAAACAATACAATGACTATGACTGAATTACTAGCCAGGTACGGCTCATGGCGACGCGGAAACAAGAAAGGCGGCGCTGCATAGATCCAGTAGCGATGACGTTGAAGAATGAAAGGCGAAGATACAAGGTGTTAGTTTTAGCAAGTATCAGTGAATTCAAACGCTCATACCGTTTGCTAAATTATGACAGATTTTCGCTCCCACCTTTACGAATGGGGGCGCTGCCATGTCACGTTATTGTCTTCCGCTTGCAGATATATCAGCAAATGCAGACGCTCTTAGCTTTGCCTCTGTGCTTGATCTGGCAATATTACAATCAGTTCTTGCAAAAAAAAAAACCAAAAAAAAAAACAGAGATCTAAACTTCACTGTAATCTTCGGGAGAAACATCATCGGTAAACACTAACCCTTATTTCTGTTGTATTTGAGTAGGCAAGGAGGCTCCCGCCGATTACTTATGGCGAATTCGCGTGGTCATTTCCCGGCAAAATATTTTGCCATATCTCCGGCAAGGGCGTTCGCGTGGTCAAAGGCTGGCGAGTGCGCGCCGTTCGGGTGGCGCTTCTCCGGCGTGTGCTGGCAATTTACCGGCACAATTTTCGCCCGAGCTTCAAGAGGGCGGGCAGCTTGTCTGCCAGACTGTATCCGGTATCGTCATATCCGAATCCGGAAAGGGAACCAAACGAAACAATGTCGCCGATAGCGGGTTCAGGTAGAAAACGAAGCCATTGAGACAGACACCCCTTGTGGTCCGAGAAAAGACAGCAAAAACAACTGACATAAAGATAAAATATTTTAAAGCAAGCTTGCGCAAGATCAGTTTCCTATGGGACACAGCGTGTTATTACACCGCTGTAAAAAAAAATGTATTGATAGTGCTGCAGCTCGACACTTGAACGCGCATTACTGTTTCAAAGGGCTGGGCCACGGTGTAAGTGGGCTGGGCAAAATAAAAATGCTGAGGATTTCAGGAAAAAATGTAATAACAAGAAAATGGAATATAAAATGGCGACGCTGGTGAGCCTTCTGGGATTCTTGTAAGATGGCAACAGTTCTTCGAGAATCCAAACAAAATATATTATAATTTGTTTACCAACATTTCAGCGTCCGAATATATGTTGCTGATGCCTACAGCGTGCCTATTGTATCATAAATAATCGAGGAAGAAGTTCAAAGTTCACGCACTACCCAGGCAAACGAAAACGCCAGTTGCAGGCGCTTTATGTTCGGGTGGAGAGGGTCACGTGGTGCGCCGCTGGCGCGGTTTTCGTTGCCTGTGCCGCCGGCGTGCGCTCGCCGGCGATTGACCACCCGAATTCGCCATTAGTATTTATTCTGGCCCGGCCGCTGCGACCGGCAGGCAGATCGGAATGCTTGCGAGAGCGGCGCGTGGCGTGTGCTGGTGGCTTCAGTGCCCACATCGTCGTCTCCTAGCACAGTGTTCTGACACAGGATATAACACTTCTCCCCTCTTAGCCCCCATTCACACTGGAAGCGGATCCGCGTTCGCGAAGCGGTTGCAAACGCGGTTGTATAAAGATCTAGTGCAATTGCACGCGCATTTGATGTCATCAAATGCGCGTGCAATTGTACTGAATCCTTATACAACCGCGTTCGCAACCGCTTTGCGAACGCGGATCCGCTTCCAGTGTGAATGAGCCCTTAATCGGGTTTCACATGCAGCGATTCCACGGCCGAAATCGCTGCCGCTAACGGCGAGGCAGCACGGATCGCGAGGTTTCATTTCACATGAGCGTTTTCTGCCGTTGCGATGGCCAATGTTGCTTGCAGCAAGCAGATGCGATCCCTTTCACGGCCTCAGTCACCTCTTCCCATAGTTTCTCTTTGGTCCCATTGTGTCTAAATGTTTTGAGCTGCGCGTCCCAAAGAACCCGACGCTTCGACATTTCACTTATAAGCAGTTCATTGAACTGGGCGGGATGTGGACGATCTGTGTTCGAAAAGACACGTCAATGTCGCTCAGTTCTTCTTCGTCTTTTAATTTTCTCACTAGAGCTCGCACGAGCCGCTTCCGATTAGCGTCTCTTGCGCTCGCTAAACTTGGTACTCAGGTGAGGAAAGTAAAAAAAAGAGCCGCGTGTTTCACGGAGAAAACAAATTCCGAGGAAGGCGACAGCAATCCCCCTCCTCCATAATCTCCTGAACAGTTCCGACGCCACTGCTGAAGCAAAGAGGCTCGACCCGCCGGAAAAAAGAAACCGCAAAGCAGTCGCTTGCGTACTTTCTCTGCTTGTCGTCTGCTTCAAGAACATAAAAATGCCGCCGTCCTATGCGCCAGCTTTCCCGCAATGTTTCTCCTTCTGCCACGTGATTACCCGCCGCGCTCTGAGCGGCCAGCTGGGAAGCTGCCGCTCTGCCTCAGCCAAAAATTTCCAACCTGGTGGAACCGTGCCGCTCAGCCGTTGCGGCTGGCCAGAGCGACGCGACGGCAAAAATCGCGCCGCTCTAGGGCCAAAATTGCTGCATGTGAAACCCGCTTTAGAGAGAGTCACCATGTGGCTGAGGCAGCCGTCTTGGGCGTTGAGATCTCGATGATGCAGGCACGATGCGTGAGTCGGGTTGTGTAACAGTCTCTGGGTCTGCAGCATTTCGTTGGAAGTTTGTCGGCTCACTATTGATGGAAATAGTTCACTGAGGCAGAAGACCCGGAGCCGGCTTCACGCTAATGTCCCTCGAACAGGTCTCGGCCACCGGATGTTCTGCGTGTTTCTCAGTTCGGTTGCTAACGTGGTCCTCATGCCGCCCAACTGTGCTCCATTCGGTAGCAACCAGCCAAGAACTCAATCCAACTTTCTTTATTGCTGTTCCTGGCATCCACTGTGGTATTCCTGTAAAATTTTTCGTTGCTGTTCCTGGCATCCACTGTGGTATTCCAGTAAACCTTTTTTACAGAGACGTCTTGGCCTACCGAGAGGCTCCTCAGAGAAAAAGACTGTTGCTCCTTCGTTTCTTCCCTGTTTCCCCCTTTCTCGGTTTCGAGGCGACCCAGGCGAGCGATCGCAGTTGTTAAACCATGCACACATTTTTGGGCTGAAACCATGTGCCGAGGAATATTTTGTAGCAGTCAATCATGATTAACATGGTCAAACGCTATCGACATGTCGAAATAAATCACGTCCACCTTTCCTATACTAAGAACAATTGGCAGTGAGAAATTTAAAAACGTACAGTGAGATTCTACAAACATTCCCTTTACAAATCCGTGCTGAAGTTCAGATGTAATTGTACTTAAAAGTGAATACGCTTATATAACACTTTTTTCCAAATACTTTAGCGAAGCCACATTAGAATGACACAGGGCAGTTATTTTTGACCAATGTGGAATCAACGGATTTGAAAGTAGGCACAACTGTGCTGAATTTCCAAAGTTCTTGGAAATTATCTTCTGCAAGAGAAAAGTTGAGAATGTTCATCAAAACAGGGTCAAATATAAACAGCAACCTTTTATAATGAAACTATGTATCACATCAATGTCGGTCGATAGTTTGGGTTTTTTGTTTTTTTATAGTGTCTAAAATATCTTCAGTCAGAAGAAAACATCCTACTTGAAGTGCGATGTTTCCTCCCCAATTTAACAGGGGAAATTTTAAGTGTATTTTCTTTAAAATATGTTTAGCTTATGTACCCTATTTGCTTTTGCGTGCAACTTTAAAGAACTCGCGCATTGTAAACTGGCATGACGGTTTAAGATTACGGCAGTGTATTCCAACGAACAGCTCAGGATGGCCAGATCTCTTCCTTTCTTTCTTTTTCGCACACGCATACGCCATTAGTGCTAGCTTAAAAACAACCAAGAAATAACGCAGTACATCTGTGCTTAGTACAGTAGAGAGTTGAGGCAGTTCTATAGTTTGCCGTACAGCTGCGCATAGCGAACGCCCCGACACCGCGACTGGAAAGGCGAGTTTTTTTTTTTTTTTTTTTTTTTTACCGGCAGTTGATTCTAAAGTAGACGTATCAGAGCGCAGACGTTATCGATTTTATTTTAGTTTTTGAATATCTTCAGTTCAAACACTTTTCTATTCATCTTACCAGACAATAATAATCATACTAATACCCCTGTTACACGGGCACACTTAACCGCGGTTAACTCAGCTTTAAAGGGCCTCTGACACGCCAAAAAAAAAAAGATTTTCATGCTAGGCGTTGAAATGGCATATCAGGACATTACAAAAAAATTGTTTCACTATAGAGTTGCTTAGTTTTTTTATAAAATATAGAAATACGAGGCCCAATTCAAAGTTCCCGCCGTGCACTGTGACGTAACAGTGTACCGCAAGGTGTCGGGGCGGTCAGAAGGGAGGCATCGCCGGAAGTCACGTGAGTCGTATCCTTCCTCGTGTTTACCGCGAGCGCGTGTAATATTTTTTTTAATATTCTTGTTATTCTCCGCACCCCCACGAGCGATCCAAGCAGACAAGGTTTCTTTTATTTGCTTTTCATCGCTTAATGTTGCTGTAAAGGTAGAAGAAGCGGAGTCTGTGAATTGACGTGATCAACTACAATGCCTAGAAGGTGCTGTGTGAGGGACTGTCCCGGTATTTCAGCAACTGAAGAAGATATCACACTGCATGCATTTCCGAGAGACATCCATCGGCCGCATGTGCACCTAGTAAACAAGTTCTACTCATGTTCTAGACAAAATACGTACTTTGTGCTCGACGTTTACTTGTACTTGGTACAGACACCAGTTCGTATTCTTTAGACGGCAGGCATCTTCAGCCTGGAGAGTATCCGATGATTCAACGACCTCGGTGTCTGAACCTTCAGCAATGCGATCGGGCGTGCCGTATGCTAGCAATCCTAACTTCTGCGAGCGTTCTAAAAATTTTTTTTCAAAACTTGATAGCTTGTGTTGCACCCAGTATAGCTCTGTATCATCGGACTGACGGCATGCACTCGTACACTGGCTTGTACTCGCAACGCTTTCATCATTGACCTCCATCACGTCGATCCACTGACTCTTCGTCCTCAAATTTTACAGCACGCAAACTAACCAACGCTGCAGCGATAAAGAGCTAGTGGAACAGAAACTTCGTTTTCTACGATCGCTCGTGCGAAGATCAGAACGGTCGCGGAGAGCACGAGGAGTGAAACTCACGTGACTTCCAGTGAACCCACTTCTAGTGACGTAGGTCGATGCCTCCCTTCTGACCGCCCCGACAGCTTGCGGTACACTGTTACGTCACAGTGCACTGGCGGGAACTTTGAATTGGGCCTCGTATTTCTATTTTTTATAAAAAAAAACTACGGCAACTCTATAGTGAAACAATTTTTTTGTAATGTCCTGATATGCCATTTCAACGCCTAGCATGAAAAAAAAAATTCTTTTTGGCCTGTCAGAGGCTTTTTAACTGCTGTTACGCGCCACCACAGATACCGCACTATAGTCTCGGACGGCTATTTCATAAAAAGTGAAGAGAGCGCGTGCACTGCTTTGATGGGTGCTCAAGACGCTCAAGCGCACGTTCGCCCATAGCTTTGACTGCATAGTCTCAGAATGTTGTCGGCAAGTACTGTGTGCTGACCGTGGCTTAGCGTAACTGCAGTTAAGTGTGCCCGTGTAACAAGGGTATAATACAATTTTATTCATTCTGGCTTCACAACGGGAAGTCTTTTCGCAGCGCGTTTCCCCGTTTGTTTTAAAAGTACGTTAAAAGTATCATAGTTTTCACAGCGCATCCGGGGGGGGGGGGGGGGGGAGAGGAGGAGAGGAGGAGGAGGAGGAGGAGGAGGGGGGGGGAGGGACGTGGTATGGTTGGCTTGGCAGGGTCCACACATCTTCAGGTCAAGCTCCTTTCTATCGTCTGCTAAGAACGGTGATCTGGATGGTGTGGAATGCACGTTGCGGAAGTAGTGTGGATTTCTTCGCCAAGCTTCGCTATTCCCTTCAAGCCCGAGTTGTCTATTCATTTGCACTGTACTTTCGTGAGTTGCGCCGGGGCAGAAGGCAAACTACATCGGCCTGCCAACTACCAAGGGGTATTCAGAAATCGTTTCATTATTTTAAAATCAGTTTTCGCGAGTTTACCAGCTGACAACTGGTATTTCTAAGGTGCTGACACTACGAAGTTTCTGACTAAACAAAGAAATAAGAGCTAATATTCAATTTCGGTACCCCTTTAAACAGCACCTCGATCATCTTTAGCAACCTGAACATTGAACCAAGCTGTGTGTCGTAATAGTCACAACACCCAGCTAACTGAACGCGAGTTTTGTGCTCCACAAACCGAAATGTTTGCGCACACACGTGCGCGAATGAATACCTCACGTCGGCAAAGGTAAGCACACATAATAAGCACACGCACAATAATAACTTTCTGGACGGCGTAGGACGTAAAGTGCCAAGCGAGCTCAGCACTTTAAGTGCTCCTTTATTTGCAGTAGGGAAGTGTGATGGCACTTTAAAAGACACTGAAGTGAACTCGCTTTCTTTAATGGGTTTATTAATTGTTTTGTAAATTGTTCTAGGGCGTTTTCAGATAAAATCGAACAACTATGTCCGGTGACCATTTTGATTTTAATGAAAAAAATATATTTTGCTGGCGTCATCCCCAGAAAAATAAAACAAATCCTTGAATTCGAAAAGCAAATTTTTCGTCTTTGTGAAAACAAATTTGCAAGCATCCTTTCAGTCAAGTGCGCGTTTTGCGTGTCGCGCGATGTTGACATTTCGGGCGGCTTCCCCCCCAAAAAATGTTCTGGCTACGGGTCTAGAAATATTTACTGACAAATTAGGCTCAGGAAGGATAGACAAAAAGTATTAATCACCAAATATTATGGTCGTTATTTTCAGAAAATAAATCGTAAACACGGCACATTGCGCAGTAAAGCTCTGGATTAACGATTTTGTTTTCTCCGTATCTATAAAAGCTAAGGTCTTAAAAGTTTACCAGTGTGTTATTCCCGTACCACGCGGATAACTCGAATGCCATTTACAACGAATGACATTTGAGCGGACGGCCAATAAGCGCGCGAAACTCCGGGCGTAGCGCGTTCAACGCGTGACAGATTACGAGCTGATTCGCCGATCACAAAAATGTCATTCGTTGTAAATGGCATTCGAGTTGCCCGTGTAGCACGGGCATTACCCTGTATATAGTTCATCTGGGCATTAATTATCGTTGTCCTGGTTAGCGGGAGAAATTTACAAGAATTGCTCATACAGGGGCCTTTAACTAAAATGCATTATTTTGAAAATCATTTTAAAAAAAGCCATCTTTAGTTTCTTTTCAACTCTCCGAAATTAACATTTATAATATGTACTGAAACATTTATAATATGTACTAACAGAATCTGCAAAAACATAATGCAATAGTGGTGTGGCTTTGGAGTTATAACGCGAGAAACATGGCCAAATTGACGCTATCGCTGTTGCCGTAAATGGGGCGTGCAGATACCTATTTTTCACAATTTCATTATTATTAAAATGCGTAAAAAGGCTACGGGGTGGTCAGGAAAAGACAAATTGAGAGCAAAGAGGTGGACGGTAGTTTTGAACGGAAAATTCCTAACACATTTTCATACAACCGACCCAAAAATGCTCATGGGCCGGAGCGATCGAGACGCGCCACCCTGTAACATGCTTCGCGGTGCCTGTTTCAACAGCCGGCGTATAGCGTCTCCGTCTACGCGACGTAAAGGAAGCAACCGGAGCGACTTTCCAAACAGATCAGCCTTAAACCTTGGAGGTAACATGATATAGGAGGTAGGGCGCGGCAGAACCTGAACCTGCGCCGCCTGTGAGCGCCGATACGCCGCCCTGGAGGGCCGCACAACGCGTAAAAAATAAAGATACTTAAAAAATAAAGATACTTAAAAAGGAAAAAAAATTGCGATTGAATGAGATTGACTGTATCGGGCGTTTTCAGATAGGATTGAACAACCTTGTCCAATCGACTTTTTTTTTTAACAAAAGATATATTTTATTTGTTGTGCAAGCGCAAAAATATATTCAAACTTTTTTTGCGGAAAATAAAATTTCTCTTGAGGAACAAAAATAACAAGGTCGCTGCCGCTATACGCGCACGTTTTAGCGACTTGCGTGAAACCGTCCTTCTGGATATTTATAAAAGAAAAACGGTTGTCGCCTTAGGTTTAATATTTTTTTTGTGCAGAACTGTACATAAAATAAAAGGAGATAAATATGCATTTTCCATTACCAAGCAATTCAGAGCTTTTGGGATCCGGTTATTAATAGACTGGAAATTCAAATTTTAGAACAAGATTTGGACGCATTTGCTCTATATTCGCCTAAATTGTCATTAAAATAACACATAATAACCTTTCTAAAAAACTGAAATGTAGACAGGTTACTGATTTTGCAATAATTGGAAAATCAGTTTAAAATGAAGGCCATCTTAATTTTTCTTTAACCTTTCACAGGTCAAAGCTCATAATCTGTTCCATCAGGCCCTTCAAAAATGTTTTGCAATATTTTTTTGTATTTGTTGATTTTACCGAGCGCTAAATATACAGAATTGCCACAACGGGAATAGAGAAAGATAGCACGTTGCCGATTCCAAACAAGAGCAAAAAAGGGGTCGAAAAATGCAGGAAGTCTGTGAAGATAAAGCACTGTGACAGGAGTTCGTGAAAAATAAGAATTCATAGAAAAGATTACAGGTTAGTTTGAAGCACAAGTCAACAATTTAAATACAGATTTCTCGGGTCAGTGAATTTCGGAGCCTAACCTTCGTAGGGAGACTGGGCTGCTGACGACCAGGTTTAAAAAGTGTTAAGAAAGAACACATGTTTAAATGGTACAAATAAAACGAGTTTAATGAATCAAGATCCTGTGCGCACATTCGGCGCTTGTCGTATGCATTCTTTCTGCCGGACGCTGACCTGAGTCGGTCACGGTGCTTTCCTGGCACACCGAGGAGGAACGTTTTTTTCCCGTTTTGCCTGTAGCGAGCACTGTTCGTTTCTTCTCAGTGGCACCCCAAGCTCGGGACCTCGATCTACTTTTCGCCAGCCATAGGAGACTTTACTTTCAAAGATACATCTTTTCTGCGTCTACTGTTCTTGCTAAACAGCTGTGGTTGCGAAGTGTCGGTTCGCGTACACTGCCACAAGTGAAAGGACTGAATTCCACGCACAACAGAAACAGAGTCCCACTCCTTTGCTTTTATGTCCCTGAACGCTGTAGACGTCAGCTATCGGGAGGTGGATTAGTTTCACGTTTGGCAGTTTAGTGTTCAGTTAGCCTACCATTTCTGACGCCGACCTGCTCACCGACGTGGTGGGCCGTCGAAAATTGTACAACGTTGCCTGGTGCTTGACACGGCCCCCGATTCTATTGCGGGCACTCTTGCCATGTCCAGTTTCGGAAAAAATACACTTCGCTGACGTGTAGTTGTTGCTCTGCAACTCGTGTAGTTGGTATTTGTTCTTAAAATGGCTTGCTGCACCATCACTGACGTAGGTCACATGAGCATACACAAATTCGATTTCACGATTCTCCAAACCGTTGTCATATAAATAAAGTTGCAAAAAATTACATTCAATCGCAATTTTTTTAAGTATCTTTATTTTTTACGCGTTGTGCGGCCCTCCACGGTAGCGGATCTATTGGCGCTCACAGGCGGCGTAGGTTCAGGTTCTGCCGCGCCCTATACCTCCTATATCATGTTACCGCCAAGGTTGTGCGCTGATCTGTTTGCAAAGTCGCTCCGGTTGCTTCCTTTACGTCGCGTAGACGGAGACGCTATACGCCGGCTGTTGAAACAGCTACCGCGAAGCATGTTACAGGGTGGCGCACCTCGATCACTCCGGCCCATGGGCATTTTTGGGTCGGTTGTACGAAAATTTATTAAGAATTTTCAATTCAAAACTACCGTCCTCCTCTCTGCAGTCAATTTGTCTTTTTTCTCCTGACCACCCTGCAGCATTTTTACACTTTTTAATATTAATGAAATTGTGAAGAACGGGTAAGTGCACGCCCCATTTATGGCAACCGCATTAGCGTCAACTTGGCCATATTTCTCGCTTTATAACGTAAAAGCCACACAAATATTGAATTATGTTTTTGCAGATTCTGTTAGTACATATTCTAATGAATGATAAGTGATGAGGCGATAATAACTGAAGAAACTAAACGTTTAATGGAACGAACTTGTGCCCAAAAATAAAAAAAAATAAAACAGAAGAAAGTAGAGCGTCGCGGGCGTCGAAGTCGGCGTGACAGCAGAGTCGAGCGCTGGGGCGAAACTGCCTCCGCTCATCTTCCGGAATCCCTTATGTACCCTCGTGGGTTTCTGGATCGTTCGGCGTAGAACTTTCGGCGCGTAGAACATTCGGAACTCGACCAGACGAGAATGTTCTCGAACTTACGAGAAGGCCAAGTTGGAAGAACAAATAAAAGGGCAGTCCGCTAACTGGAATCGAACCTGCACCTTCCGCGTGACAGTCAAGCGCGGTAACCATTCGGCCACGCACGCGCTTGCTCGCCAAAGCGCGTGGCATTACCCCCCCCCCCCCCCCCTTTAAAAGCGCATCGTCTCGATGCGACATGCCGGAAAACCAAAACAGCAAAACAAAAAATAATGGCCAACTACGTAGACTTGTGCAACACAATCCTATCGAGCGTATTACAAAACACAATTCACAGTCCTATCGATCGTAGTACGGCTTGAGGCGCACGACGTGGACGACTTCCGGTCGTGGAGGGCGGCGTGATGAAGACCGTGTTCCGTCAGGCATCACCTCGTAGTTCAGATCCCCGAGTCGACGAAGCACTTTGTAGGGTCCAAAGTAGCGTTTCAGCAGTTTCTCACTGAGGCCGCGGCGACGGATGGGCGTCCACACCCACACCCTGTCTCCGGGCTCGAAGTGGACGTCCCTGCGACGAAGGTTGTAGCGGCCCGCGTCGACGCGTTGCTGGTCTTGAATCAGGAGTTGGGCGAGCTGGCGGACTTCTTCGGCCCGTTGAGTAAACACCTGGGCGTCGTTGCTCTCACTATCAGCTAGCTCATGGGGCAGCATCGCGTCCAGCATGGTCGTTACTTTCCGACCATGTACCAGCTGGAAGGGTGTGAATCCAGTGGTCTCTTGAACCGCCGTATTGTAGGCGAACGTGACGTAGTGCAACACCTCCTCCCACGTCTTGTGCTCTACATCGACGTGCATAGAGATCATGTCGGCGATTGTCTTGTTGAGTCGCTCCGTCAGCCCGTTGGTCTGCGGGTGGTACGCAGTTGTAGGACGATGGCTGGTGTGACTGAGTCGGAGGATTTCCTGGGTCAGCTGT
The DNA here is from genome assembly GCA_013358835.2 of Ixodes persulcatus. Taxonomy (NCBI): domain Eukaryota; kingdom Metazoa; phylum Arthropoda; class Arachnida; order Ixodida; family Ixodidae; genus Ixodes; species Ixodes persulcatus. Next base: position 543,290 of record JABSTQ010011280.1, read on the forward strand.
GCCATGAACGATGATCCGCGATCTGTAATCAGAACTTCTGGAGCGCCGTGCTGGAGGACGATGTACTCAATGAAAAACTTGGCAACTTCCACAGTAGTCCCTGAAGGGAGGGCTTTCGTTTCGGCGTACCGCGTGAGATAATTTGTGGCGACGATGATCCAGCGGTTCCCTGACGTCGACGGCGGAAAAGGGCAAAGTAGATCCATTTCGATCAGCTGGAAGGGTGCAGTTGGAGGAAAAATTGGCTGCAGGAGTCCGGCCGGCGTCGTCGGAGGTTTCGTGCGTCGCTGGCACTCGTGGCCTGATCGTGTGTATAGGTGGACGATCTTGGGGAGCTTGGGCCAGTAATACTTTTCACGAATACGGGCCAGTGTCCGGCTGTAACCAAGGTGTCCGGACGTCGGGTCGTCGTGGCAGGCTTGGAAGATCTCCTCTCGAAGGTCAGTTGGAATTACCAGCAGCCACGACAAGTTGTTGTCCCTAAAGTTCTCTTTGTAGAGTACACCTTGTCGCATGACGAAGGTCAACAGGGCTCGTGAGAAAACACGTGGCATGGTACTTCCGCGCCCTTCCAGGTGCTCTATTAGTGCGCGCAGCTCAGGATCGCCTCGTTAACATCGTGCCATGTCGTCAGTGTTCACGGCGCCTAGGAAGCAGTCGTCTTCATCGTCGTCGCTCCTGCCGGAAGGTGTTTCGACGGGCGCTCGGGACAGGCAGTCGGCGTCGCTGTGCTTGCGGCCTGACTTGTAGACCACAGTCATGTTCAACTCTTGTAGTCGGAGACTCCATCGAGCGAGGCGTCCTGACAGGTCGTTGAGGTTGGCAAGCCAGCAGAGCGAATGGTGGTCCGTGACTACGCGGAACGGGCTCCCGTGCAAGTACTGGACGAAACTTTGTGATTGCCCAGACGACCGCAAGGGATTTTTGTCTCAGTCGTGGAGTAATTTTTCTCCGCCTTGGATAGTGTCCGACTTGCGTAGGCAATGATTCGCTCGGTGCCTTCTTGTAGTTGAACCAGTACCGCACCAAGTCCTGCGTTACTTGCGTCCGTGTGAATCTCGGTTTCCGCATCCTGATCATCCTCTGCCATTTCAGCCCAGCCAGTACGGTGTCCCTGAAACGCTGGAAAGTTGCTGGCGCCGTGCATAGTCCAAAAGGCATCACCTTGAACTCGTACAGTCCGTCTGGCGTGACGAAAGCTGTCTTTTCTCGGTCCCGTTTGTCGACTTCGATCTGCCAGTAGCCGCTCTTCAGGTCCATCGATGAAAAATATCGAGAGTGGCGCAGCCGGTCTAGCGGGTCGTCTATGCGGGGGAGTGGGTAGACGTCTTTCTTCGTCACCGCGTTCAGCTGTCGGTAGTCCACGCAAAACCTAAGCGTTCCTTCCTTCTTCTTAACCAGTACGACCGGAGAGGCCCATGGACTGCTGGAAGGCTGGATTATGTCGTCGTTCAGCATTTCTTGCACTTGTTCCTGTATGAACTCCCATCCTTTTACTGAGACTCGGTATGGCGATCGATGCACAGGGAGCGCGTCGTCCTCGGTAACAATGCGATGCTTCGCAACGGTGGTTTGGCGCACCTTTGATGACGTCGCAAAGCAGTCGCTGTATTCGGCGAGGAGGTCACTCAGCTGCTGTCGTTTTAGGCCCGGAAGCTTGGGGTCAATGTCGAGCTGCACTGGCGACGTAAAATCTTGCTGAGGCGGCGATGATTCTTCAGCAATCGCGGCGACTTCGGTGGAGTTTCGGAGTTCCTTGAAATGGCCCACAGCTGCACCTTTAGTGAGGTGTTGCTTTTCTTGTCGGAAATTCGTCACGAGGACCACAGTGCGCCCATCATGAAGTTCAGCTACTCCTCTTGCGACGCCTATTCCTCTTCCCAGGAGCAATCGAAGGTTACCTTGCAGAAGAACTTCGCCGCGGGTAGCTGCATCGGTCACGACGGGTATGACAACTCTTGATCGCGGCGGCAGATTCAAGTGGTCGGCAGCGACTCAGACGGCGGCTGACGCAGTTTGGAGTTTCTCTGAAGGCGGAACAGGTGTCCGCAGCGTCAATCTGTTTTCTCCAAGGTCGATGACGGCGCCGTATTCACACAGTAAGTCCATGCCGAGAATGACAACTCTGGAACAGTCTTGTAGAATGACGAATTTCACAGGACACGTCTCGCCGTGAATTTCGACGCGAGCGGTGCACCTTCCGACAGGCGTGATGAGGTGTCCTCCGGCGGTTCGCATCTGCGGTCCATCCCATGGCGTCGTGACTTTACGAAGGTGGCGAGAGAGCCTCCCACTCAATACTGAGTAGTCTTCTCCGGTGTCAACGAGTGCCAATGCGTCGTGGCCGTCGATAACAACGTTTAGGTTGTTGGTCACCGTTGCAGGGGCGTCGGTGCGATGCAGGGCGTCGGGAGAGTGGGAGCGCTCCGGCGTTCTTGGAGGCTGTTTGCTTCCATCGTTCTCGGCAACGTCACCCCCAGGCGTTGCCGCACTTAGTTTTCCCGGCAACGCAGGGGAGACAGGCTCTCTCGGCGGGGTCATGGCGCTGGGGATGCTGAATGTCGTGGCGATGGGGAGCGGGCTTCACGGCGGAGAGACGACACTGGGGAGTGCGAGCGTCGGAGGTACTCCTCGATGTCGCGAGGGCGTTCGTCGTACCTTGGGCGCGGGTCGTTCGGGTGGAACCCGCGCAGCCCCAGTTGTCTGTAGGGGCATCGACGGTAAATGTGGCCGGCTTCACGGCAGTAGTAGCACAACGGGCGTCGATCGGCCGTCCTCCACACGTCGGTCTTTCGGGGCGCTGCTTGTTCTGGGTGGGCGTGCGCCCGATCTTCCTGGCGTCGGGAAAACTGCGGCGCTGGGAATTCACGTCGGGGTGGCGCCGTATACGGGTGAGCAGGGGGCGGCGGTCGTCGGGTAGCTGCGGCGTAGCTCAGCGTCGGTGGTTCGGGAGCGGCACTGACAAGAACTTGTGGCTACAGCGCCTGCTGAACTTCTTCCCGGACTACCTCGGCGACGGAGATTGAGGCCGGGCGCTCAGCAGTCGCCAAAAGCTTCTCAAGGTCCTCCTTTACGACGTCGCGGATGATGTCGCGAAGGCCGGGGATGCTAGGGCTGATGTCGTAGCCCGATGGAGAAGCAGCAGTGACGCTCGAGTGCCGATGGTAGTGGCTTGCTCTCGCGAGGAGGGCACGTTACATGTTCGTGGCCTCCGTGACGAAATCTTCGACGGTGGATGGGGAGTTGCAAACAAGACCACCGAAGATGTCATCCTTCACACCTCGCATCAGGATCCGCAGCTTTTTTTCGTCGGTGGCTTGAGGGTTGGCGCGAGCGACCAGGCGCAAAACATCCTCCACAAAACTGGTGATAGTCTCGTTTGTGCCCTGGGTCCTCATTCGAAGAAGGTCCTCGGCCCTCTCCCGTCGATATTAGTTGGTGAAAGTCCGTCTCAGAGCATCCTTGCCGGCGGTCCACGAGGTCAGAGAAGTTTCGCGATTCTCGAACCAGTACCTCGCCGTCCCTTCGAGCACGAAGTAAAGATTCTGCAGGCGCTGTTCGTTCCTCCATTGGTTGTTCTGGGCCACTCGCTCGAACTGCTGTAGCCAGGCTTCGATGTCTTCATAAGGCCCACCATGGAAGGACGTGGGCGTACGGGCAGCGCCGGGTAGGACAACGACGGGTGGAGTGGTCATCGTCGCGGTGTTCTTCCTTGGTTTCTGTGGCAGGGGGCCGAGTTCCGGGGGCAGGCCTTGGTTCCAGCTACTTGATCGGGTGTCGGTGTTTTCTTCGAAGGGTAGCCTTCCGGGGCTGAGCACTTCACTTGGCCGGGATGTCTTTGTAGGTGTACGCTTCACGTGCATAGAAAGCGTTACCCAGCACCTCCATCAAAATGTCACGAATGACAAGTGATGAGGCGATAATAACTGAAGAAACTAAACGTTTAATGGGACGAACTTGTGCCCAAAAATAAAAAAAAGGAAACAGAAGGGAACAGAGGCGTGACAGCAGAGTCAAACGCTCGGGCTTAACTGCGTCCGCTCGCCTTACAAAATCCCTTATGTAATCTCGTGGGTTTCTGGATCGTTCGGCGTAGAACTTTCGGTGCGTAGAACATTCGGAACTCGACCAGACGAGAATGTTCTCAAACTTACGGGAAGGCCAAGTTGAAAGAATAAATAAGAGGGCGGTCCGCTAACTGGAATCGAACCTACCCCTTCCGCGTGATAGTCAAGCGCGGTAACCAAACGGCCACGCAAGCGCTTGCTCGCTAACGTGCGTGGCAATATTATAGACGTTAATTTCAGAAAGATTAAATATTAAAGATGGCCTCTTTTTTAATGCTTTTCCAAATAATGCATATTTAGTTAAATGCCCCTGTGTGAGCAATTCTTGTAAATTTCTCCCGCTAATCAGGACAACAATATTTCATGCAAAGATGCACTATATACAGGGCAACACACAGGCGAGGTTTGTAGACCTTAGTTTTTATAGATACGGAGGAAAAAATCTTTATTCCAGAGCGTTATTGCGCAATGTGCCATGTTTGCGATTTTTTTTCTAAAAATCAAGACCCTCATACTGTGTGATTAATACTTTTTGTCAATCTTTCCTGTGCCTAATTTGTCAGTAAATATTTCTAGAAACGTAGCCAGAGAGAGAGAGAGAATAAACTTTATTTAGTCAGTTTTCTGAAGGGAGGGAGGGGCCCTCCAGGGCTCCTGTGGCCTTCGCCGCCGAGCGGGCCCGGTCCACCAGCTGACGCTGGTCATCCAGGCTGGAGCTGAGCAGCACGGCCTCCCATTGGGATGGGGTAGGGTGTGGGATGGGAGGGATCGCGGGGTTTCGTTGGCATTCCCATACAGTGTGGTATAGGTTGGCGTACGTGCGGCAGAATGGACATTCTTTGTTGTATTGTTCGGGGTACCAGCGGTGAAGTAGACTTAGGTGTCGGTATGTGTTGGTTTGTAGTTGCCGCCAGACAAGAGCCTCCTCTCGTGTGAGCTCCTTGTGCGGCGGAGGGAGCTTTTGGCGTTCTAGGCGATAGTACTCTGTGATTTCCGCGTACTGGGTCAGTGGGTGTCCGTCGTTCTTGGTCTCTTCTGTTTGTCTGCAGTCCGGTGCTCGGAAGGTATTTGCTCGAGCGACAGAGTGGGCGCGCTGGTTGCCGGGTACAGACTCGTGTCCAGGGGTCCAGACCAATTTGACCGGGGGGAGCTTATCTTGGTGCTTCGTGAGTAGGACGTGCGCCGATTTGGACACATAGCCCGTCCGGTAGGCTCGGCACGCTGTTTGGGAGTGCGTTATAATTGTAGTGTATGGGTCGCTGTTGATGATGGCTAGTGCGATGGCTGCTTCTTCGGCTTCTGTTGGTCGGTTCGTTTTGATTGTCGCAGTGACGACGGTTTCGAGGTCTTGATTGATCACGCTGATAGCCGCTGCTTGTTTCTGGGAGTAGTCTGCGGCGTCCGTATATCGAACCGCTGGGTGGTCTGCGTAGATTCTGGCGTGTGCCCTTGCCCTTGCTTGGCGTCTTCCTTTGTGGTACTCAGGGTGCATGTTCTTCGGTATCGGTGCGACTTCTATGAGGTCGCAGACCGCTGCCGGTAGGGGCAGTGTGGGGTCACCGTGTGTGTGGCCTAGGTATCCGAGTTTGCACAGCAGGTGTCTGCCGGTAACGGATCCCCGAAGTCGATACTGTTGTCCCGTCAGGTGGGCCTCGATGAGTTCACGTGTCGTATTGGTAACTCCTGTGGCGTGTAGCTTCTCGGTGGCTGTTGTCGGTGGGAGACCCAGTGCTACTTTGAAGGCTCGTCTGAGTAGTATGTCGATCTTCTCTATTTCTGATGGTTTCAGAGGTAGGTATGGGATGGAGTACGTGACCCGGCTCACAATCAGTGCGCGGACCAGTCGGAGTGTGTCCTCCTCTTTGAGGCCTCGATGGCGGTTGGTGATTCTGCACAACATCCTGATCACTTGACCTGTGGATCTCGTGAGGTGGTCGATGGCCTTTGTAGCGCTGCCATCCTTCTGCATGTGCAGCCCTAGAATACGCATGCTATCCACTATGGGTATCTTGTGTTCGTCGAGAGATAGTTCTTTATGAGTGCTGGGTTTGCTGCGCCCGGGTGTTTTCTTCTGTAAGATCATGAGTTCAGATTTGGTCGGTGAGATTGTCAGGTTGCCGAGCTGCGCGTATGCCTGTACAGCTTCTAGAGCGCTTTGGAGTGCCTCCTGCTTTTCTCCTTCCGAGCCCCTGGTTGTCCAAATAGTAAGACCGTCTGCGTATATGGCATGGCGTATGCCGGGTATTGCATTTAGTCTGTCTGGGAGCTTGTTCATGGCCAAATTGAATAGGGTCGGCGACAGGACAGACCCTTGGGGTGTTCCTTGATTCGGGGTGTCGAAGGTGTCGGTACGCAGTGACCCAATACCGATTGTGGCGGTGCGATGGCTGAGGAAGTTTCTAACATAGTTGTATATCCGTTCGCCGCAGTTCGTGTTGGCGAGGTTTTCTAGGATCAGTTTGTGGCCGACGTTATCAAAAGCGCTCTTGAGATCGAGTGCTAAGATGGCTTGCGGTGTGTGTGCAGATAATGTGTCTAACAGCTCCTCCTTCAGTTGGAGTAAGACGCCTTGTGTTGAAAGGTGTGCTCTAAATCCAAACATTGTGTGGGGGTAAGGCCCTGTCCTCTCGAGGTGCGGCTGCAGGCGATTGAGCACGATGTGTTCATATAGCTTACCCAAGCACGATGTCAGTGATATCGGTCGTAATGTGCTGAGGCTTAAAGGCTTGCCAGGCTTGGGGATTAGTATTATCTCCGCGTGCTTCCACTCTTTGGGTACGTCCCCCCGTTCCCAGTGGGAGTTGATATAGTCGGTCAGGGCTACTATTGAGGGTTCATCTAGGTTTCTGAGCAGGCGGTTCTGTACCTTATCCCTCCCTGGTGTCGTATTTCTGGTGAGTTCTTGAATGGCTTTGGCGGTTTCTTGCGGTGTTATCTCTCGGTCAAGCTCGGGGTTGTCGGTGCCTGTGTACTCAGTTGTGATCGCTGGGGGGTTCGTTCCCGGTATATATGTACGCTTGAGTTCCTCGAGTAATTGGGCGTCGGTTCCGTTGTACTGGTGTATGATCTTCCGCGCGGTATGTTGGGAGGCTGCTTTGCTTTTCATGGGGTCAAGTAGGTGTTTCAGGAGGCTCCAAGTTTTTGCTGTGCTCAGCGTACCTTGCATCATGTTGCATGTTTGTCCCCAGTTGCTACGAGTGAGCTCCTCCGCGTATTCTGCCGCTTCAGCGGTGAGTTTGGCTATCCGAAGTTGTAGTTTCCGGTTGAGTTTCTGTCGGCGCCACCGTTTGATGAGACCGCGCGTGGCGTCCCACATGTGTAGTAGACGGGTGTCGACCACGGGTGTTTGGTCCGTGAGCGTGATCCGCTTGGTGTGTTGGTCGATGTCGTGTTGTAGCGTACGCACCCATTGATCCAAGTCGCGTATTGGTGCCTGTTCGTGGTTTTCTCGCGCACTTCTAAACGCTGTCCAATTCGTAAGTGCTATCGTTTGGAGAGTCTTTCTGTGGTTTCCGCTGGGTATTGTGGTAGATATGATACAGTGGTCGCTACCTAGTGTTTCTTCTAGGTTTTCCCATTCGGCCAATGGCATTCGGGAGGTGAGCGTGAGGTCAGGGCACGTGTCCCGTGATACGCTGTTGCCTATCCGCGTGGGTTGACTGGGGTCTGTTAAGATCGTAAGCCGGTTTTGGTTGATAGTATCGTGTAGTTTAGCTCCTTTCGGTTGTGATTTTTGATAGCCCCATGCCGGGTGAGGTGCATTAAAGTCTCCGACTATGATGAGCCGGCCTTTCGCCGTTTTGAGGGCCCAGTTGAAGAGGGCGTCGAATCTGGCGTAGCGGTCGGTGGGCGAGCTGTAGATGTTTAATACGAAGGTGCTGAGTGCGCTTCTGCGTAGCGGTAGGATTTCTATGAGTATCGCGGTAATTCCTGTGTCCAGAAGGTCGTGTTGGAGGACTGTGAAAGATTTACTTACTAGGGTGGCTATCTGCGATCTTCCTGGTGTTGTGTAAGTGTTGTACCCTGTGAGAACGGGAGTGGTTCCCGTTTCTTGCAACGCGATCACGTCCCGTGGTTTTTGCGAGTGCTGTATATATTGTCTAAGTAGCCCTTGTTTCTTTTTGAATGATCGACAGTTCCACTGCCAGATTATCGTTTTCGCATTTGATTATTTAGGCTGTCCCGCCATGTTGTTGTTGCTGTTGTTGCCTGACGGTTTCAGGGGCGACGTGTTTCTGAAATATCTCGAAGATCTCCTATATTCTGAGGTGAAGCAGCTGTTGCTGTTGGTTCTGCTGCTGCATCTGAAGCTGCATCTGTTGGTTTTGTTGCTGCATCTGTTGTATCTGCTGCTGTAGCGGGGCGATCGCCGAGCTTGTCAGGCTATTGATCATCTCCGCAAAAGTATTGTTCTGCTCTAAGATTTTGTTGAGTCTTTCCTCGAATTCGCTTACTCTAGCCTCGAAGCTTTGCTCTAGTCTGGAAAATCCGCTCGGAGTTTCGCAATTCTAAGGGTCGTAGTTTTCTCTGTTTTGCCTATGAGCGTCGCGGGTTCGTGTGTGTGTTCAGTCGGGGGGGGGGGGGGGGGGGGTAGAGGGGGGTAGGGACCGTGCTGCCCAGCTCACCTGCTCGGTCAGATGGCCCTGGTCACCCGTCTGCTGGGCGACTGCTCCCTCTGCGGGCCCCGGAGTCGATTCTTCCATTAGCTCCGGCTCCCCGTCCCCACGTGCCTCAGTGCGCGGTCGTTTACTCGTTGACGAAAGGGGGTCGTCGCTTTCGGGGGATCTGGTCCCCGTGGTTGACTCCCTGTTGTGTTGCCCCGTAGGTGGCACTCTGGTATGCTGTCCCGTCGTGGGTCGGCTTGGTGTGGCGTTCGACGTGGTGTGCTCCGATTTAGGTCCTGGTATGACAGCGTCAGCCCAAGATTTAGTAGCAGATTCCGCTTTGGGGGATGGTACCGCTGGAGTTCGTGCTTGGTTCTTCTGCCCTTGGTGACTCGTCTGTTTTCTGCTGGCGCTGGTTTCTGCGTTTTGCTTGCCGGACTGGTGTTCTGGGATTGGTTGACGTTGGGTTCGTTGATCCTGGACCCTCGACGCGGTGGGTCTTCCGTATCTTGGTATCTTGGTCGGTTGCCATCGCTCTTTACACTCCGTGCTGCCCGTTACATGTTCGCCTTGGCAGATGCCGCACTTGGGTGTGCACTGAAGTGCCTCGGTGGGCTCTTGGAGTCCGCAGGTGACGCAGATGTGTATGTCCGGCGTCGGACACACGTCCCCTCGATGTCCCTGTTTGAGACAGATGCGGCACACTTGTTTGGTCGGTCGGTAGGGTTTGCAGCAGTATTCACCTCCGTATAGGCACACTGCCCGGGGGATCGTGGTTTCCTTGAAGGTGATGATAGCTTTGTCGGTTTTTCCCATGTGTCTGGCGTATATGATTTCGTGGGTTCTGCTCCAGAGTTCCTTTAGGAGGATTTCCTGGGTGATTTCAGGTTCCAGGTCATGAATTACCCCTTTGGCGGAGTCCTGGGGTGCCACCGAATATGTGTGGACCGCATAGTCGTATTCCCCCAGACGTATTTGGTCGATATCACACAGTCGCGTGGCAAGTTCGATGTCTGCGGTGCTAATGATGACTGTGTTCTGATCATGTTGCACCCTGAAGATCACACGGCCGCGCATGGCCTCGATGGGGAGCTCACTGGCTTGACTCAGGCTGCGGGCGATGGCAATGTTGCTCCATTTCGCGAAGTTCAGGCCTTCTCTCGGCTTCATGATGATCTTATAGTCGTTCTTTGGTAGCGGTTCTTGCTTTACGGTGCGTTTCGTGGTGCGGTAGCGTGGTGTCGTCTCGGGTTCCCTCGCTCCGTGCATGGCCGTTGCGTCTGCTTCCTCGTCGCGGTAGCGAAGCTTGCCCCGGTCTCGAACCACTTTGAGCCATCCTTTCCCGTGTTCTTGACTGGATGCCGTGGCCGCGGTCCCTCCGTAGTTCCATTGCAGCTGTACCAGCTGCCATCTCAGTCGCGTCGCATTGGCCTTGCGCCAGGGCGGTTCTCTCCAGGCCGGCGGCCCGACCACGCCTGTTTTAGCGCGTTAGGCCTAGCGGGGCGTCCTCCGCTTCGGGATTTCAAACCGACAGAAAATGGTGAATTCTGGACTTACGGCTGAAATTCGGGTGTCCACGGGGTCCGCTTGACTAGCGGCGATCGCTGGTATGGTCTATTTGTAGCTTTGTTGAGGTTTTTCGAGGGAAACCAGGTATCGATGCAGGAGCCCACATGAAGCTCGTTCGCTCCGTCCGGCCCCCTAGCGGCCTTTTTCAAAACGTAGCCAGAACGTTTTTTGGGGGAAGCCGCCCGAAATGTCAATATCGCGGGATTCGCAAAACGCGCGCGTGACTGAGAGGGCGCTTACAATTTTTTTTTTTTTCGCAAATGCATTTTTTTGGAAACAATGATTGTTTTTATTCTTCTTGGCATGGAACCAGCAAAACATATTTTTTATCAAAATTAAAAATGGTTACCGGACATGGTTGTTCAATCGTATCTGAAAACACCCTCTATTAAAAAACATTTTGACAATAATTGTGACGTTAGGCGCAATTTTAGGGGGGGGGGGGGGGTGCCCTTGCTCTAGATCCCGCCCGGAGATTGAAGAACTAAGCAGATTTCGCGGCTCTCATTGGTTGGAAATATGATTGACGTGTGAAATGTCGGTTATCAAATTATCTTTTCGTGCCGCAATAATATTTTTTTATGTCTGAGAAACAAACCATTTAGATAGAGACAATATTATTTTGAAAAATATACCGATATTGCCTTTCCGCCAAGACCCCGGCATGGGTTCCTCGTTTGCGGTGTGCCAAACCAGCATAGCTCGCTGAGCTCGTTTATTTTATAAGTGTGAGTCGGTCTGCGTTCACCGCGATGTTTGGAGGTATGTGTCCTCAAATCACCGAGTTCGCAGCAAACAACTGTCGCAGGTACGCGTCTTCGGAAGTGCTGTGCGGGTGCTTGGATTCGTTGCGGGACTGGTCAGTGGACTGGTGCAAGCCTGGCTTCCCACGCTTTGTAACGAAATTACATTACAAATTACTTCCGAAAAAAGTGACGTGGCAATTATTAAACTACTTGAAAAAAAAAAAACGGATTACTTCTGACGTATGGTTCAACAGGGCCTCAGGAATGGGAATGGCATTAAGTTTTGCTGGATCCCTAGACATGTGGGCATTGTTGGCAAAGAGGCTGCAAATAGTATGGCCGCCTCCTCGTGTTACCTTTTGCCATCACGCGTCCGTGTACCGTACCAAAGCCTTAGATGTCCAAAAGGTTGCACTTTTAGAACTGTGGCAGTCTCAATGCGATTTGGCCGATAATATCAAGCTTCATACCATCAAGCTAGGCCTCTGTACCTGGGAAACCTTCTACAAGCGGGAACCGTTTCCGCGAAATTCTTCTGTCACGCATCAGGATCGGCCACACCTTCCTCACCCATCAACAAATTTTTATTATTGAGGAACCCCTGGTGTTCGATCACTGTGGATAGACTTTGTCTGTTCTAAATATTTTGTCTTTGCCCTGGTGTTCTACAACAGCAGAAATATATTTCCTGAGCTTTTTCAAGTACTGTATCCCTTTCCATCCTACCCTGTCCCTAGGAGAGCAGCCTCTTTTATAATTTGACTGTCTTTTAGCTCTTCAAGAAAATAGAGAAATTTTACACAAACTACACCCGAATATGTATCTTCGTGCACCTCCTCTAGTGTTTTCTTTTTTATTTTTTTTTTTAGTTTAACTAGTTTGATGCAGAATGGCCATCAAAGCTCTCGCACCATAAAACCCGGAATCAACAACTTTTCACCACCGGTTGTTTGACTAAACATCGGGTCATAATTTTCGGCGTAAGGCAGGTTACCTATGTAGCAACTTTTGTCATTTTTTCTCACAGCGTAGCACGCATATCATGGAAATAAAAACAAAGCCCGCACAGAGGACCATCGGCTTGTAAAGCTTCATAACCAAGCTCCTACACAGTCTCTTTAAGCATAACCAATATGACAGGCTCTATTATCAAAAGCCATACAAATCTATCACAGACAACGGTATGAGAATCAATGGAAGACTAGACGAACGCAAGCTTCAGAAATTCCACTTTTTGTTTTAAACCATACTTCCCGCAAATATAAAACGACTTCGAAACCAACTTTATACTTTCTAGGTCGATCTCTGCAAAATTGACGCGAGAAACGCTGCAACCTAAGCATGTCAAAATTTGAAAATCTCCTTGACTTAACAAGGAAGTAAAGAAATTGTTGAAGTTCCGGGTTCCTCGTGTGCGGCATGCCCACTGCATACACGACACCTTTTGGCAATATTCAGGAACTACGTGTCTAGTAAATAAAATTCGACTCATGATGTTCTGCGAATATCTATTTCAGTACCAAGGAGAGTGATGTACCGGCGTGTAATTTATACGACCACGTGGACATGTGAGTAGCACGCAGATAAAAAAAAAGACAGTGTGTTCCTTTCCCTCTCCCCTCAACCCTAAAAAAAATTAGAATGTCTTTTTTACAACAACAAAAAAAAAACGAAACTACGTAATCTTGAACGTTAATTCTTCTCCCAAATGTGGTGCTAGCGGTTTGAACCAGATGACAAAATTTCGTAAGTAACAGTTATGTCATGAAACAGTTCTAAGAAATATTCTGAAAATTTCAATGAGAAAATTGGGTCCATTCTCGATACCTGTAATAAAAAAAATTGTCTGAAACTCTGGCATCTGGCTCGGACCACCAGCACTACATTTGGATGGAGAATGAGTCATCGACATCTTGGAAACCCTGAGAAGGGGAACGATAAAAAAACGGACGAACCCAACAAAATCTCAAAGGCAGCTCAGCTGCGTTTGAGCTGCGTTTGAGATTTTGTTGTGTTCGTCCGTTCTTTTATCGTTCCCCATCTCAGGGTTTCCAAGATGTCGATTAATTACAAGCTCGCCTGCACTCTATCACTGCTTACAATGAGTCATTGGCGATTCGTAGATTATTTTTGCGGTGAAAACAAAAAGTAAAGTGTTTATTTGTTTGTTCGTTGTTGTTGTTGTTGTTGAGGTTGTTGTTTGTTTACTTTTTTTGGGGGGGGAGGGGCATTTTGTAGAAGCAATACAAATTTAGTTTTGAATCCCTGGAGTCTGGTTCGTACAACTAGCGCTGCATTTAGTTGTAGAATGGGTCATCGCTGATTCGTAGCATATTTTTGCGGTAAAAAAAAACTGCATTTTTTGGGGGACCATTTTGCAGAAGTATTAAATGTAAACGGTCACTGAGTCTCCAGTCTACTTACTGATTTTGTAAACTCTACACAATTATAATATTGCATTAGCTACTCAACAAAGTTCCGGCAGCTGTTTCTGCTCGCTGATGTTTGATAATTACATTTCGGCACCACTCCCTGGTGTGACGTTTTTCGTCAATAGCTCTGGGCTTGGCGAAGTTGTTTACTTTCCATTGTACCATTTTCTATAAGATTATTCATAGAGCTCTTCGCTACCGTACATGAGGAGCTAAGCGTCAGCAGCTCAGCCGTCGGCGATTGACGACCACTGCAAATGGCTAGAAATAAGCATTATGTTGAAGATCACAATGCATGGTGTCTTAACCCCTGAACGGTTTCCGCTGAATAGTTATCTCGTATTAATGTCCCAATGCATTTGTTTCTATTTTTTCCATACCAATTTTTAAAATATTTTCGGTATTGCACTGGCTAACGACTTTAACTTGCTTGTTATTTACTGGGATGACATGATACACAAGAGATTCTTTGAACATTCAAAATTTAGACCCCTTGTTGACACTGAGTTGACTGCCAATTGAACTTTTACTTGACTTGGTGTTCCTCTCTCACGCAAGCGCTTGCTCGCCAACGCGCGTGGCAATATCATAAACGTTAATTTCAGAGAGATTAAAAAATATTAAATATTTCCTTTTTTATTGCTTTTCCAAATAATGCATGTTTAGTTAAATGCCCCTGTGTAGGCAATTCTTTTGAATTTCTCCCGCTAATCAGGACAACAATATTTCATGCAAAGGTGCACTATATACAGGGCAACACACTGGCGAAGTTTGAAGACCTTAATTTTTATAGATACGCAGGAACAATCTTTAATCCAGAGCGTTATTGCGCAATGTGCCGTGTTTGCGATTTTGTCTAAAAATCAAGACCCTAATAATGTGTGATTAATACTTTTTGTCAATCTTTCCTGTGCCTAATTTGTCAGTCAATATTTCTAGACCCGTAGCCAGAACGGTTTTTTTGGGGGAAGCCGCCCGAAATGTCAATATTGCGCGATGCGCAAAACGCGCGCGTGACTGAGAAGGTGCTTACAGTTTTTTTTCGCAACTACTTTTTTTTTTAAACCATGATTGTTTTAATTCTTCTTGGCATGGAGCCAGCAAAATATTTTTTTTTTCATCAAAATTAAAAATGTTTACCGGACATGGTTGTTCAATCGTATCTGAAAACACCCTTTATTAAAATACAATTTGACAATAATTGCGACGTTAGACGCAATTTTAGGGGGTGGGGTGTGCCCTTGCTCTAGATCCCGCCCGGTGATTGAAGAACTAAGCGCATTTCGCGGCTCTCATTGGTTGGAAATATCATTGACGTGTGAAATGTCGGTTATAAAATTGTCTTTTCGTGCCGCATTCGTATTTATATTGATAATATTTTTATGTCTGAGAAACAAACCATTTAGATGGAGACAATATTATTTTGAGAAATATACCAATATTGCCTTTCCGCCAAGAACCGGCATGGGTGCCTCGTTTGCGGTGTGCCAAACGAGCATAGCTCGCTGAGCTCGTTTATTTTATAAGTGCGAGTCGTTCTGCGTTCACCGTGGTGTTTGTAGGTATGTGTCCTCAAATCACCGAGTTCGCAGCAAACAACTGTCGCAGGTACGCGTCTTCGGAAGTGCTGTGCGGGTGCTTGGATTCGAAGCGGGACTGGTCAGTGGACTGGTGCAAGCCTGGCTTCCCACGCTTTGCAACGAAATTACATTACAAATTACTTCCGAAAAAAGTGACGTGGCAATTATAAAACTACTTGAAAAAGTAACTGATTACTTCTAAAGTATGGTTCAACAGGGCCTCAGGAATGGGAATGGCATTAAGTTTTGCTGGATCCCTAGACATGTGGGCATTGTTGGTAAAGAGGCTGCAAATAGACTAGCCTTCTCCTCGTGTTACCTTTTGCAAACACGCGTCCGTGTACCGTACCAAAGCCTTAGATGTCCAAAAGGTTGCACTTCTAGAGCTGTGGCAGTCTCAGTGGGATTTGGCCGATAATATCAAGCTTCATACCATCAAGCCAGGCCTCAGTACCTGGGAAACCTCCTATAAGCGGGAACCGTTTCCGCGAAATTCTTCTGTCACGCATGAGGATTGGCCACACCTTCGTTACCCATCAACAACTTTTTATTATTGAGGAACCCCTGGTGTTCGATCACTGCGGATAGACTTTGTCTGTTCTAAATATTTTTTCTTTGTCCATGGTCTTCTACAACAGCAGAAATATATTTCCTGAGCTCTTTCAAGTACTGTATTCCTTTCCATCCTACCCTGTCCCTAGGGAGCAGCCTCTTTTATAATTTGACTGTCTTTTAGCTCTTCAAGAAAATAGAGGGATTTCACACAAACTACACCCGAATTTATATCTTCGTGCACCTCATCTAGTGTTCTTTTTATTATTTTTCTAGTTTAACTAGTTTGATGCAGAATGGCCTTCAAAGCTCTTGCACTATAAAACCCTGAAACACCAACTTTTGACCACCGGTTGTTTGACTATACATCGGGTCATAATTTTCGGCGTAAGGCAGGTTACCTATGTGGCAACGTTTGACATTTTTTCTTAAAGCGTAGCACGCATATCATGAAAATAAAAACAAAGCCCACACAGAGGACCATCGGCTTGTAAAGCTTCATAACCAAGCTCGAATACAGTCTCTTTAAGCATAACCAATACGACAGGTTCTATTATCAAAAACCATACAAAGCTATCACAGACAACGGTATGAGAATCAATGGAACACTAGACGAACGCAAGCTTCAAAAATTCCACTTTTTGTTTTAAACCATACTTCCCGCAAATATAAAATTACGGCGAAACCAACTTTATACTTTCTAAGTCGACCCGTGCCGAATTGACGCGAGAAACGCTGCAACCTAAGCATGTCAAAATTTGAAAATCTCCTTGACTTAACAAGGAAGTAAAGAAATTGTTGAAGTTCCGGGTTCCTCATGTGCGGCATGCCCACTGCATACACGACACATTTTGGCAATATTCAGGAACTACGTGTCTAGTTAATAAAATTCGACTCATGGTGTTCTGCCAACATGTATTTCTGTACCAAAGAGAGTGATGTACCGGCGTGTAATTTATACGACCACGTGAACATGTGAGTAGCGGACTGATAAAAAAAAAAGACTGCGTGTTCCTTTCCCCCCTCCCCTCAGCCCTAAAAGAATTAGAATGTCTTTTTTACAAAAAGAAAAGAAACTACGTAAACTTGAACGTTAATTCTTCGCCCAAATGTAGTGCTAGCGGTTTGAACCAGATGACAAAATTTCGTAAGTAACAGTTATATTATGAAACGGTTCTAAGTAATATTCTGAAAATTTTAATGAGAAAATTGGGTTCGTTCTCGATACCTGTAATAAAAAAAAATTGTCTGAAACTCTGGCATTTGGTTCGGACCACCAGCGCTATATTTGGATGGAAAATGAGTCATTGGCGATCCGTAGTTTATTTTTGCGGTGAAAAAAAAAAGTACAGTGTTTGTTTGTTTGTTCGTTGTTGTTGCTGTTGTTGTGGTGGTTGTTGTTTGTTTGCTCTTTCTTTCTTTTTTTTTTTTTGGGGGGGGGGCATTTTGTAGAAGTAATACAAATTTTGTTTTGAAACTCTGGAATCTGGTTCGTACAACTAGCGCTGCATTTAGTTGTAGAATGGGTCATCGCTAATTCGTAGCACATTTTTGCGGTAAAAAAAAAAAAACTGCATTTTTTGGGGGGGACCATTTTGCAGAAGTATTAAATGTAAACGGTCGCTAAGCCTCCAGTCTACTCACTGATTTTGTAAACTCTACACAATTCCAATATTGCATTAGCTACTCTACAAAGTTCCGGCAGCTGTTTCTGCTCGCTGATGTTTGATAATTACCTTTCGTCACCACTCCCTGGTGCGAAGTTTTTCGTCGATGGCTCTGGGCTTGGCGAAGTTCTTTACATTCCATTGTACCATTCTCTATAAGATGATTCATAGAGCTCTTCGCTACCGTGCGTGAGGAGCTAAGCGTCAGCAGCTCAGCCGTCGGCGATTGACGACCACTGCAGATGGTTAGAAATGAGCATTATGTTGAGGATCACAATGCCATCACCGTTAAGGGAGTGTGTCTTTCAACTCCAGGTGCAGACTCCATCTAGACGAAACTTGCCAAAGTTGAGCATCATGGTGTCTTAACCCCTGAACGATTTCCACTCAATAGTTTTCTCGTATTAATGTCCAATGCATTTGTTTCAATTTTTTCCATACCAATCTAAAAAATCTTTGGTATTGCACTGGCTAATGACTTTAACTTACTTGTTATTTGCTGGGATGACATCATGCACAAGAGATCATTTTAACATTCAAAATTTAAACACCTTGTTGACACTGAGTTTACTGTCAATTGAAATTTTACTTGACTTGGTGTTTCTATCGGGTGCTGTTGCCATAAATGTCGTGAATGTATCCCTCGCAGATTACCTATTTCGTCATGCTATAGTTGCCTTTGACTTAAATTTTCTTCATTTTGCCAGCATTGAAAGTACATTGAAACGCTACTGTCATTTCAACGGGAAAAACGATGGCGATGTTTTTTAATTCTTATATTATTCACTAATATGTTTTATTTATTTATTTATTTATCAATACTACTAATCCTCATTCGAGGATTTTCGTAGGGTGGTACAAAACACAGATGCAGAAACATAGTACAAAGAAAACAGACTTATACAGAGGGTAACAAATATATGAAACAAACGGAGTGGATGAGACAAGGTATTTTCACATTATGAGAGCTTCGACATCATTCATGGACAGTGTTAGCGAGCTAGCGCGGACAATGTGTCCTAGCAAACTGTTTCATTCCTGGACTGCTCGCAGAAAAAATGAAAACTTAAAGCAATTATTTTTTAGGTTGGAACTTCCTGAATAATATCCCATGGTTTGAACGGGTTTCTCTTCCATCGTGGGGAATTCGGTAGGTGGAATTTTCGATTTTAGTCAAGTTATTGGCTATTTAGTAAATTAGCTTCAATCTCGTGAGCTTAGCTCTTTTTTTCTAATGGCTGCACGCCGAGCACTCTACACAGCTCAGATGGTGATTCACGCGTGCCGAACTTATTGGTAATGAACCTTACAGCAATCCTCTGCCCTTTTTCCAATTTTCGTATGTTAGTTTTTGTGAAGGGAAACCAAACAGGGCTGGCATATTCAAGCACAGGCCGGATAAGTGTCGTGTAGGCCAACAATTTGGTATCTCGGGAAGCGTATTTTAGTCGCTTTCTTATGCACCACAATTTCGCTAGCCAATTTGTGGTCACTGCGTCTATGCGCATGCCCCCGTCCATATCAGTTGTGATCAAGACATCCAGGTACTTGAGCTCGTGCATGTTTTGTATAATGTTTGCGTTGATCTTATAAAAATGATTGAGTATGTTTTTCTTCCTACTTATGAACATGGCTACTGCTTCTTCCGTGTTAATGAGGATCTGCCATTCTTCACATCAGTCTGAGATCTTGTCCAACGCGCTTTGTAATTTTAAGTGGTCCGAAGAATTTGTTATTTCAGAATATAATATACAATCGTCAGCAAAGAGCTTAATGTTGATGTCGATGTAATCAGTTATGTCACTAATGTAAAGCAGGAAGAGAAGCGAAGAAACTACTGCACCCTGAGGTACACCGGAACACACGGTCTTATTAGTTGAGCTAATTCCGTTAATTTTCATGAATTGAGATTCTCCAGAGAGGTAGTCCTTAATACAATTTACAACTTGTCCGTCGCCTAAAAATTTCGTTTCCTTGAAAAGTAGTTTACTGTGGGAGACCGTGTCGAACGCTTTTGACAGGTCTAAAAAGATGACATCCACCTGGCTTCTACGATTTATAACCGAGTAAGTGTCGTGCACGCTTTCAATTAACTAAGTGACGGTTGACAATCCGGATCGAAAACCGTGCTGACATACACATAAAACGTTGTTTTCTTCGACGAATGCAGTTATATGCTTTAGGCTAACATGCTCAAATAATTTGCAACACGTTTATGTAAGCGAAATCAGTCAATAGTTTGAAATGCTTTCTCTGCTGCCCGATTTATGAACTGGAATAACTTTAGCTTGCTTCCAGTCGGGTGGAATTTTGTATTCTTGTAGCGATTTCCTATATATTAGTTATAAGTAATTTGATATTTATGTTGGGTGGCACAACGCTGTTGTCGCGTGTAAAGACTGAATGGACGTAGTCATCGAAGGGGTCAGCCTTGTCCGGGCTGCTGACGATTGCTGTATCGTTACTTACTTTTGCGCGCAAATTTATGTACCTTCAAAATTTATCAAGTGCTGTTCTGATGATGAAATAAATAGTTTCGTTGTAAAAATTCTTTTTAGCACACTTTATTTTTCTCCCGAGTTCTTTACTTAAGTTCGTGATTTGTTCTTTCTTCGATAGTACTTTTCCTAATCGTTTTATTTTTTGAGTCTTAATTTTTCGCTCGGTGTGAATGATTTCACGCGTTACTCAAGGATTTCCCTTAGTGGTTTGTTTAATTTTAATAGGAATATTGGTATTCATGCAATTAGAAAATATTGACTTGAAATAAATGCCAATGGTCATTTGTGGAACTACTTGATCGCAGGAAAAGTTAATAAAAAGGGTCAAAATTAAAGTCGAAACAATTCAGGATGGCCATATTAGAGGCACGGACACGGCGGACTTTGCCTTATGAATTTTTAGGGTGAGCGTATGTATTAAATATTAATGAGTTGTTTATTTTTCACATCAGCTTCACGAAAGCTATACAGAATATATTCAACCACCTTCAGACTAAACTTGGCGACCTACAAGGCATCTTAAGCTGCTCTGCTAAGAAATATACACTAGAAAAAAAAACTACAGTTTCGATTAACGCAGATAATAGAAGATGTCAAAGAAGACTAGAAAAAAAAACCTGATCGTGTACGCTGATCAGAACTAAAAAAATACAACTTGGAATAAAATGTTAATTTTTTTAACGTTTCTCTCAAAAGTAACGTTTACAATCCCAACGCTGGCTGATTTTAAGCAATCCACTGCCCACTCCCTCTAATGGACCTGTGTTACAAAGAGTAAGCGATTGTCAAACCCAACTAGAATCTTATTTTGTCGACGTGGTATCCTAATGTGGCCATTAATACTTGAAACACACAATATAGTATTCCTTATTTCACTCTAAAATTACTTAGGGTATTTCGGTCTAGAAAACGACGACAGCTGCGAAGTATCAGAAGCTCACCCTTTTGCGAAAGCAAAACCCTACGGATCATTTTAACAGTGATACCATAAATGTAAGAAAGAGCCACTCTTCAATAAATATGATATGTTTAAGGCAGACCAAGTACACTACTTCGAATTTTTAGAATAGATGCGTAACAATAGGCTCTACAGCACACTAACAGCCTCAAAGCATACCCAATTAGAAGCCCAAAATGAAGGATGCCGGACATAGGAACGAATTGCTTTGGCCGATAAGAGTTAACCTTCCAATCAACTAAGTCTAAATAGAACAGATTCAGACATACAATTTAATGAAACGATTTTTTAATTTTAAAAATTATATCAGAAGTTGCCTGATTGGCAGTGACATCGGATTTGTATGTGGATAGTATATTGCACCGAGAACGTAGTCGACTATACAGTTGTTGTTTTTTTTGTTCTTGCAGATTTGTTTAAAAAAAAGCCATGAAAGCTACACTTATGCGGTTTGTGCGAGTGAGTTGTACGCCCAGAGGGACATTATGTGGGTGGCTAATCCTTGCGATAAGTCGGCTAATTAATTATAATTCACTACTTAACTTTTTAATTAGTGAAAATGGACATATGGTTTCAATTAGAAACTTGCTGAGTGTCGTCCAAAACCCCTAAGTCAGTCATTTTCAGAAAGATGTTCAGCGCGTGAAATGCGTAGTGGTGCACTAAAGTTACCACTCGCTGAGCAGGTACAAGGCTAGCGGTTTCGGTGATGCGCCCGCGCAATTTTTTCGTCTCTTATCTAGCCCCAGCCTTGTACCTGCTCCCAAATGGCAACTTCACCGCACTACTGCGCTTCACACGCGCTGAAAGTCTTTCTAAAAATTACTGATTTAGGGGCCTTGGATGACGCTCATCAAGTTTCTGATTGGAACCATATGTCTATTTTCACTAATTAAAAAGTTGATTAGTGAATTTGAATTAATTAGCCGACTTATCGCAAAGATTAGCCATTCACATAATGTACCCCTGGGCGTATAACTCACTCAAACAAACCGCGTAAGTGTAGCTTTCACGGCTTTTTTTTAAACACATTTGCAAGAATAAAAAAAAAACGGTATAATATATTATATAGTATGTATGTAAAGCCGATCGCGAAGAAATATTTTTTTATCGTAATCTCCTGAATTTCTTTTGTTGCTGTTGTTCATATGCCCAAGGTATTGACACAAGTGTCTCTGAGCAAGCGCGTCCGTAGTCGAATGGTTATCGTGGTTGACTCTCACTCAAAGGGTCGGTGTTCGTTTACTGGGAGCGGAGGTGCCTTTTGTTATTTCTGTAAATGTCGCGTTCTGGTAATACGGAACCATGCTGCTTGCTCGAGGTCCGAAATGTTCTATGCGCCGAACCTTCTACGCCGATCGTTCCTGAAGCCCACGCGTGTTCATAAAGCGCGTGGCGAGCCGGGGCCAGTCTCGTCCAAACGCTTGATCCTGCTGTTAACGCAGCCATCGACGCTAGCCTTCAATTGGTTTTGGGCGCAAGTTCGCCCCATTAAACGGTTAGTTTCCTTCAGTCCTTCGTCGCCTAATCAATTATTATTCGTGACAATATATATGATAAGATTGTATTTTAGTTTTTTGTTTACTTTGTTTTAGTTGTAACACGACTAACATTCCCTGAAGTGTCCTTATGATACCTGTAATTAAATGAATGTGCAACTGTTTACGTTTAAGGCGAAAACCTTATATGTCCCATTAGGCGAAAAGGCGGCGTCGGCGTTGTGCCCGAAAGATGGCCATAAAATTACGTCATCAAGCACCCGCCGCTCAAGGTTAAAGCGGACGCGCCTCAGAAATAAAACACAAAGAAAAGCGCAACAACGCAGATTTTTCTTCACGGTAGGCGTAAAACTGGCGGGGGCGCCGCGCCTGAGCAGTGGGGAGCGTGATGTCTCAGCGCGGCGTGCACACGTGCACGAATGCTTTCGCATTCCTACACGTAAGCAGTCTTAAGTGTCTTCGGCGTGTTTTTTTCTTTTTGCTTTGATTCGCTTCGTAGAGGTGTCGTGTTATGTTTTCTAGAATTGTGGTTATTATGTAACTCTGTTGAGCTGCTGAACTTTCGGGGCAGAGACTTTGTCAGGCACCATGCCTTTATCTCCGCACGTCCCCCCCCCCGCACTGAAACCGCCAAACAAAACACAAAAATCGTCCAGTTCAGCTAGATTTTGGTAGTTTGCAACATCCATCCTCGTGTATTCGTGGGTTTTGTGGACATAATTTCACCACGGAAAATTTCGAAAACGCTTATACATCTGGAATAAGATCATGTTTCGTTCTGAAATTTTCAAATCTGGTTTGGGCCTTCAGCGCTACATTTAGGCAGAAATTTAGCATCCAACGATGCGTAGTTTATTTTTTTAACTAAAAAGAATGCAGCAATGTTTTTTTCGGGAGTTCTTTGTATTATGCATATTCTTTATTCCAAAAAATTATGTTTCAGTGGCTAGAGAAAAAAAAGACGGTATTGCCCTCTGTCGGGACCGTAACTTTATGACTTGCACTCAGCAGCAAAGAGATTAAAAAACACTCACAAGTTTGTGAGAATAAAAACATTAAAAAAATGTTTTGTGCTTGGAAGATGTGACGCAAGTCTTGTGAACTCGAGTGAGCTCACAGAATTTCAAATCTTTATTAAACGAGTAAATAGTCTATTCGTGTCTATGGTGTCCGATTCATGTCAACTCTTAAGATAAAAATGCAGAGTAGAATTTGGAAGATAAAAGTCACGTTCTGTATCCACGCGGTGCCCATTTATTTAATAAATACAGGGTGTTTCACGAAAAGTGGACAAATTCGATATTGCGAAAACTACTCGTTGCAACGGAAAAAGGCTTGTGTCGGTTTGGTCCTGGGCCACGGGCCTATTTAGGAAAATGATTAAAGTCGGAGATAATTAGATTGTTAATTATTTTCGTGTAATAATTTTTTTTTTTAATATGGTGTTTATGGGCATGGTTTCAATTAGAAAAATTGCTCAGCATCATTGAAAAACACTAAATAAACAAATTGCAGAACGATAGAAGGCACGTGCAACATTTTACGGATTTTTGAAAAACCGCACAAATTCGACGGGTTTTTAAGTTACGGTTTGCAATCGGAGCGCATCTCGGCCCCGACGGCACCGCGCCCCGTGGAGTAATAGTGCAATCAGCCTCTGCTGCGTTGCGCGAGGACTGCGCAGCAGAGGTTGGTTCCACAAATGATCCCCGGAATTGTGTAGACAAAGCTAGCGGTGCGCATGCTCAGTAGCAGTGTCTACTTCAGCTACGAGATTCGGAGCTAAAGAAGCGATCTACGAAAGCTCCCTTTTGACGCGGGTGTTTTCTCCTGTTACAAGAAAAAAAAATACTTGCTTCTAACATTACAGTGTATATCCAATGCAGAATGCAGGTGTCGCAGCTTACATTGATGTGTTTCCGTAGATGAAAGTTTGTTGTTCTTGCTGATGGACAATGCGTGTTTTTCTTTTTGTTTTTGGCAAGCCAAGTATACACTGAAACTCTAGGTTTCCGCTCTCCTTAATGACCTGAATTTTGAACATCGCATTAAGAGATGGCCATGGAGACGACGGACACACCATGAGCGCAAACTCGACCAGTCAGAGAAAAAGTGGCGGTTACGGGTTATCAATCGTTCATTGGTTCTCACTTTCATACCAATATTCGTGGAGGTCAGGGGAGGGGAGGGCATAGAGAACGAGAGAAGCGGTGGTTATCGGTCTCGCAAAACAATAGAGGATCACACCACTTTTACGCGTTCTCTCTCTCTCCCTCTCTGTCAACACTCCTTAGATGGCCCAACCCCCCCCCCTCCCTTTATGTTGACAGTTGACTGTAAAATGAGGAGTGCCCTCGAGCACCATGCCCAGACAAGTAAACCAAAAGAAGTATCATCCGTACCCTCCAAGACGATGCTCTTAGCCTCGCGCCGGGCGCTTTTCAGCCGTGCCTCAAGAGCATGCTAGAATACAGTAGCGCACATCGAAGACAATGATAATTTGACCCCCTCGTGCGAGGCAACATCGTCTGTTACGCGAGTTGTGAACCCGAGAATCGAGGGGGTATAGAACCGAGAACCGCGTTTGATGTCTGTGCAGGTGGCGGGAGACGTCGAAGAAGTTGGAAAGGTTGAAACGGTGTAAAATACAAAGACAAATAAACACAAAGAGCTTTCTCCAGCCCGGGAGAAAAAAAAAACACGATGGAAGGCGAAGGAGAGCCTACTCGGCGTTGTCTTACTTGATCTTTGTCTTTCGTGTATTTGTACATGCCTTGCCCGTTTTTCTAGTTGTTCTAGTGACCGGCTCTACAAAAAATCGTGTTTTCTATTCGGTTATTCTCCCCTTTCTGATGCTTTCTATTTAGTTAAACTTGCTCTCTATGCTGCTGAATGTTCTGCTCATATAGGTCCAGTTCTGTGTTATGTTAATATTTTCAAAAAGTAACGAGTAATTAAAGTAATCCGTTACTAATATTTTGTAACAAAATTACATTAAAAATTACTTTAAAAAAAAGTAACGTGGTAATTACAAAATTGCTTGAAAAAGTAACGGATTACAAGTAATCTGTTACTTGTAACGGATTACTTCCCAAGTCTGATTTCTCGCCAAGGTGGAGACGAAGCATCGCGGAAGGCGTGCGAACATTCGGGAAAGGCCGGAGGTTTTTCATGCGAGAGCGCTAGAACCCTAGAACGTTCTGCCGTCTTCATCTGGGAGTCACGGCGGCTCTGCCGGGGTCGGATGGTCGGATCTCCGCTCTGTGTAGCTCTTTTCTTGCTTATGTTGACCGGCGTCTCGCGGGAGTGCCGGCGCCACGCGGCATTCCGTCTCTAGCGGGAGTGCCGCGTGGGGAATCTCGTCGAATTTTCCAGGTCCTTCCCCGCCTGCGGGCGCGCGCCGGAGGTGGATGAATTTGATCGGAGGCATGTGGTTTAGAGAAGCTCGTTTTAGCAAACGCCGTTTTACGGAGCCCAGTTTATCGAATCGCCTCACAGAGAAGATCAGTTTAGAGGAAATGGCAATGAGCCTCCTTTTAGCGACTTCTGCCACCGCGAAGCGGGGTGTACGAGTGGGCCAGGTGTGTTAATATTTTTGCTATGAGCCGCGGCAGACTGTCGCCGTGAAGCCGCGTTAACCAGGGGGGAAGGGGGGGGGGGGTAACATGCGCTTACACCGTGCCCTTTTCGATAAACGGCACTTTCTCTCGTTTCGATGAAATGACGTTCGATCAACCATAGTAAACCCGAATTTGATGCTGCAATATTGTTTCCGCGGAGGCTCGGTGCGTCATCCGGACGGCGCGTGGCGGCGGAGCGGTGACTTTGAGCGGGTCAGGCCGACTTTGTGACAGTCAGTAAGAGCAGTTATTAGTTTTCGTCTTTGTAAAATATGCATACAAATATAATTATGTAAGTGGAAAAACCTTGCTCCGCAGCGCTAAGCCTCTAAAAATTTCCGGCGCACAGTGCACGGAAGAGTAGCGCGAATGCGCGCCCGATTGGCGACCGGCTCGGAAGGTTCTTTTGGTTTGCTCCGGTTCAAATTCAGCTCCAAAATGGCGCCGAACATTTCGGTTCGGGATCTGTTCCAGTTCGGGCAAAATAAGCTGCTCAGTTCCGGTTATGGTTCAGTTCCGGTTGCGGCTCAGTTTCGGTTACGGCTAGACACTCTTGGTCAGAATTGTCAAGATATGGTTTCGGCGATGTCCCAGAAGTGCTCCCGGCCAGAGTGAGCGAGAGCCTAAGCTCGACCGCCCCCCCCCCCCCCTACTCAGGGAACAGAATCTATCATATGTCCGCAGGAACACCCATTCCTGCCCTCCTCCCCTTCCCAACTCCACCAGAGATTTCGACCTGCTCATTGCACTCTGGCTAGGAATAAAATTGTAATTGGTGCTGGTGTACGTGGTGACAATACTTGGACAACTCGCATACCGCTTGTGCCGCCTGCGTCTCAACGCTGGATTCTACAACCAAGAAGCTCCCACTACGCCTTCTTCATCGGTTTCCACCCCCTCCCTTCAGTCGCTCGAGGTTGCGTCTCCATCCGCTGCCACGATGTCGGCTTTGCCGAATGACCACGCCTCTACACTTCCATATTTTTTTCGTCCATCAGCTGTTATCCTTTCCTCCCCTCCCCCCAACCAATGATGACCTTTTGGTCTCTGGCTATGACATACGCGTTAGTATTTTTTCTTTCTCAAGCCTTCTTGCTCTCTTTCCCAGTGAGCGAGATCTTGGGCAATGTTTGAAACAAAAGCGTAAAAATCTACCAACAACGCATTTGGCAGTGACCTGATGCGAGGCGGCCCCAGCACACCGTCAGCTTACTTGGTGGCGTCCCTAATATAGCGGCCGAATCACCATTCCTGTTTTCGGTGGTTGAAATGCAATGTTGTCGGCGTCAGTGTGAGTTCCCCTGCCCTTTTTCGCGTTCAAATTGTTGGTTCTACGTCTTCCTGGCGATGTCTGACTATCTTGAGCGGCGTCAGCGAAATTATCGAGGCTCGTTACACCGCAAAGCTTTGCGTGAAAAATGTGACATGTGGCGATTCATTCCGCGTGGACGCCGCAGAATGTACGCTAAAGCCTGATTCGCATGATGAGATTTCGCTCGGAATTTTCAGTCGCGACGCCGCTCGGGCTGCAAAAGCGTGAACCGTAGCTGAGATGGTCGACGTCGATACTGACAATCGCAAGCTGAATCGGACCAACTGAATTAGGCATAACAAGTCGGTGATGGTCACTGGGAACAATGATCAACATCTCCTTGTATCTACTGTTTACATCGAGCCTGCTTACCAACCTTCAAATTTAAGTCTTTTGAGGCCTGCACTTACTTCTTATCGCAAGTACCGGGCCAACATTTGGTCTACGGACCTGCGTCGTCAAAGAGAGCAGACGACAAGCAGAAACGTTTGAAAGAGCAGACGACAGTTCGGACAATCAGGCGGCCGTTTGAACTTGAAGACGCACTGAACGTACTCCGCAGGTGGTCCGCACAACTTGACGGTTTTCTGGCGTTCATGTTGGAACAAAACAAATAAATCTGATCACCACAAGTGTCCGTGAATTCAACCCAAAGTGCTTCTCGCCCAAGCAATCGTTGTCCGACGGCATCTGCTTTTCCCTTTTCACGGCACATATCCAAATTCTCGGACGATCCGAGCACGTGAAAACTGACCTTCAAACCTTTCTCGACACTTTTGGTACGGCCCCAGTCGCGGCGTTTGGACGAGAAGGCAGGTTTTTGTCTGGTTCCTTTCAAAACAACGCAGGAATACACGTCTGGCATGGGGACTTCTGCCCACAGCCCCAGACCGGAAGTGCGACCGACGCGCCACCACCGCGCCGTGACGTCACAGAGATGAGTTCGTGTATACCGAAGTGGGTAAAAGCAATCGAAAGACCTAACAAAGAGACGAAGGAATTCAGCTGCAGTAACTAAAGGTAACAACACTGTGAATTCACACTTTAAAATTTGTGTTTTTGCCTCAAATTATTTTTTTAATAGATCCCATTTTACTCCCTAAGCGGCGTTTCTAGTTTCCTCTATTGGCGGTTTGATCGGAACACAGCCTGGCAGATGAGGATGTGAGCGTTCTCGCAAAGATCGGCACTTCTTAAAATAATAAAAGCTGCACAAAAAGAAAAACGAAAGAAAAGAGCACATTTGAAAGGCATTTTTTTTGTGTGGCGTCTTCAGAATGGCGCGTTTAGAGTTGCTTCGTAGGGTGCGTCAAGCTCATACAATGAACAAAATGAACGTCACATGAGAAATACTGCACACGTCGGGGAGTATATATAAACTGCAATGAGACTATGTCTGAAGTCTGTTCTACTGCAAAATAGTTGCCTTGCACAAACTCTGAAGTGCACCTTCACCAAATGGCTTTTAAAATCCAGAGGCTGCAGTTAGTCCTGGCGATCCTCGTTGGTAATATTGCATTCTTTATGTCACGCGGTTTTCTCTTCGCGAGCATATATGTGAAGACCGCTATTTCGGTGAGCATGCTCTTATGCTAAGGACCATCTGGTTTAACATAACCTGCAGTCTCCAACAATACACTTTCAACTTTCTCTAATCTATTGCTTTTAATCAGATGTGTGGAATAGTTGCAAGGTAGAAAATTCACTAAGTTGATGTTCTAAATATACACTAAAATTATATATAACTAAACATACCGGCCCGTAGCCTTTGAGTAATTGCTACCATTGAAAAATTATTAAAACATGCTAATTATATAGAAGTATGTAATTCATATTTGACAATGTAAATCGTGATAAGCTCACTTTTTCATCCAATCAATCACTGCTGTTTTTGAATCCCAAATATGTGGCCTATAATTTTTTTTAGCTCAATAGGATATTCTGACATTATTCTAGTATTTCCAATTCAAATAAAATGTTTTAATCCTCTCGAAAGTAGTCAAAACAATTCATTCTCACACGTAACTAACATGCGACACTAGAACACGATCTGGCGTAAGTTTTATGAGCTTTCATCACTGGATGTAATATCTCCTCATCTTACCCAATAAATGACATCGAATGGCAATTCGGCTAGCGCCCTTCTGATTTTTACTAACATGATGTGGGTACGGATTGTTTCTGTACTAAGGGAACTCTGTCACGCGGTTTACGCATAGCGGGAAACGAGCGCCACCTTATATGCATCTGAATCCTGCAAGAACCGAATATGTGAAGGAAACATTCCTTTTTCTCCCTTTTTGTTTGGAAAAAAAATGCATCCGAGTCATTCGTGTTATGACCGCATCGTTGTGTGTTAATAAGGGAAGTGGGTTGAACTGTATCACACGTTATCTCGCCAGGCACCCAATGCTCTTTCTGTGTTATTCTAATTTTCCGCTACTGTTATAAATACATGAAGTAAAGTGAGGAGGGAACATCTACCTCTTTCACTATGTAGAGGCCCTCAAGTATTGCGACAGTTAGTAGAAAGGTTAATGGCAAACAATTAAAACAGTAGAGAAAATCTATCTACATTGAATCCTGCGTAATTGCACCGTAACTTTGTTTTTCTTTTTTAACAGGGTAGTCGGTGTTAACAAGACATCGCACTGGTATACATTAATTTAAGGTTATTTCAGCTTTTAGTTTAACCAGTGATTTCAGTTTCATATTCCAGTTTCATATTAATGTCAGTAATGAAAAGGGAGCATCCTTGATTTGTGAAAGCAAACAAGACGTCTGGATGTAGAGACAGCCACAGGCATGTTTCCTTTGAGATATGGAAACCAGGGTCTTTGAGATAAGCAATTTACCTGTACAATAGAACTGTCAACCAGTAGTTTTTGACGGGCTCTGACAATAGTAATTACATGACCGCACGCAAGTATTATGGTCATCCATGTCGAAGCTGGCAGGAAGTCATACCTAGGGTCTGCTGTGCGAGTTCTCCCTCCACGTTCTCGGTGCCTGTTGTTGACAAACCAGTGTTTCCAACCTCGTTACTGTCTGCTTTTTTGCCGGCTATCTTCTTACACGTAATCGTCAAACGACTACCGGTTGCCGATCAGGCGAACCCGTAGCTAACAACTGCTGCACAAGTGGCTATGAAAGGGAACGAGTTCATAATTTAGATATAGATATAAAAATAAGCAGAATATTTATTGGGTGTCTTCTTTCTTTAGTGCTCTCACCTTTCTAGAAAGGTATCCAAAACATGATTGATAGCTTATGTGAATGTGAATTTCAATGTACATAAGAATGTTCGTATATCGGCGAGAGTCACCGATACGTGAAGCTCGCCGCATCAAAACATTAATAAGCACAATAAACTAGGAAATACCGCGATGACTACACCCCCAACCGCCGAACTACCTGGCATCGACCATCCAGCAGAAGTGAAAGCCGCGGTACAGTCTGTTAAAACTGCAATTTGGGCCAGTTAATTCATGATCACCTAATAAAGCACGAAACATACGTAGGTACAAGAGGTGAACCTTGTATCGTTCACTCTCTTGCCCTTGTATGTTTCGTGTTTTATTAGGTGCACAGTATGATCGGTGTTGAGGCTAACAAAATGGCGGCGGGAAAGAATATAAAGGAGGGGAATATTGGGCAGTTGCACAACCCCGAGGCAAAGGAAGCATGAATGCACCTTATTGTTAACGCATTTGCCCGCCACCGATAAGGTGCTTTCGAACTGGCGAATCGCAATCGCAACCGCAAAGCGGATCCGCTCCTTTTCATAATCAAACCCGCGTGCAATTAATTGTATTGGATCTCTAAGCAACCGCGTCCGTAACCGATTTGCGAACGCGGTTCAACCGCCAGTGTGAAAACGGTGTTATAGAGTGACTCGTGTGTCAAAGGCCCGATTTTTGGCAGGTTCCATCGCAACAAATATGCAAGAAAAAAAAATATTGGAATGGATAATGCACCCGCCGAATTACGTCACTGGCTTTTTTCTTTGTTTTTTCAAGTATTTTTCTTATAATATATGTTGGGGCGGTTATCGGAGAGCAAGCATTTCAGGCCGGAGCTCTCCGGCTCTGCGCTCCACTTATTGCTTTCTTCTCCGTAGTCTCTGTACTATCAAACCTACGAGCGATCAGAAGCTCGTGACGCCCTCACCTTTTGGAAATAGTATTTTTTGCACATTTTATTTCAAGTACAAGAAGGATTCCTTGCCCGACACGGCCTGTCAGCTCCGGCCCAAGATTCTTTCAGCCCTATTTTGTAGTAAATACGTTTTATTGCTAGATTTCAGATTTCCACTTTGTGCACTTGGTTATCGTAGCATATATGCTCCATCCTCTATTTCGGCATAGGATTTTTTCCACGGGGTTAACTTTAACGTGCAAATGTCAAAATATGGTTACCAAATATACTTGGAACAGTATTTGAAGAGGATTAAATAGTTAAGTACAAAACGAGCGTGTTGGTAATAATATCCACCATAAGAAAGGTTATCTTCCTTACAATTATCCATTTATGTGCAATATGTTTTTGAATAGTTCCCTTACTAAGATTAAATTTGCAATTAAATTCATTTTTTGTCAAATCATTTTGTGCTTTTAATTCTATTCGTTTTTGAATGTATTTTGCACATCCCTGCTCCGCACCGAGATGTATCAGTATCAACTTTTTTCAGTAGTTCAGCAGCGTGTATGAAGTTCATTTAGACATTTATTACGAGTTCTCATTTTGACAGAACAATGGATAACTACTCCGAATTAATTTATACAGTCGCAGACAGGACAAGAAGTGCAGGGGTCTCTTTCGGATGCACAGCCTCTAGCACGTGCTTAGTGACTTCCGTCGTGCTTTGGGTACCAGTGAACGCCGGAAGCTTATGAGACGCCGAAATGTTACCGGACAGGAATCACGCTGGAGGCAGGACTTTTGAAAGTCCCTCTTTGTGTTCTCATTCTCGAAGTGACTATAGAATAATATTTTTCTTCTGATTTAAAAGATGGATTGGAAAATTAAAAGTTGTACTGCTTTGCAAAAAAGAAAAAAAAAAATGTATGACAGTGCGTTACCAGTTCTTAGTATTCCCGTGCCCTCTCAAACATTAATCATACCTCACTACATTCTGCCAAATATTGATTTTTTATGCAGCGGTGCAAGAAAATGTTCCAGCGATGCTCAATGGGATGGGTGAGAAATCATTTTAATATTGCGCATGTTAGAACATTTTATAGGATATTACGTACCTTTTTATTATCTACCTTCTTAGAAGCCACCATAGTCACTGACAGCTTAAGAAACGCAGGGCGTGGCGAATCTCGAGCATCTCATTATCGCTTTCAAGCCAATGCGGAGCGCAAGTTCATCTGCTTCTTTTGAAGGGGGTTGTGGTGACGTCAGAAAGAAGCCGAGCTCTGATTGGTTCTGAAGGAAGGCTAGTGGGTAGACCTCAAGGCAGCTTACTTGAAGTCTACCATTATACTTCATTCAAAGCCAATCAGAGCCGGGCATCGTACTGACGTCCCCGCAACCCCTGAAAAAGAGGCAGACGACTTACTTTCGGCATGAGATCATGGAATCAGTCCGATAAGAGTACCGAAGAATTAATCAAGAATCAAAAGGCACGATCATATTAAGCCATGCCCTACGCCTCTGAAGCTGACGCGGACTACATCACCAAATACAAAAAACATTCGCACAGTGTAATCTGAAAGCACAAGAGCTCAGTGCATGTCTCACTGCAAGGTACCAATTCTTTAAAGTGTGTAGCTAATTTTCGCTGCTCCTTGCGCGTAGTACCTCTTCCTTTTTGGCCACCTGGTGTAAGGGGACCTCGATGCATACGGAGCCACACATTTGGCAGTGGGGTAAGCATTCCATAAATTATCGCGAATAGAGACTAAGATTAGCTATGTTTAACTTCTCAACAATGCATAAATAGTACCGTGTCTAAATATGTATTATGGTTGCATCCAAACTAAATAACTATGCCTAGTGCTATCTAGCCCAAATAATAGTTTTGATTAATCTTGGAGACACATAACGTTCCATAGGCGCTCCTCAGATACGGAATCATTTTAATGCAGAAGGTAGAGGCATGTACGTATGTACATAATTTATTTGACTTAAATGATGTAAAAAATTAGAACTCGAATTAAACGAGTGATTCCTCTGGGGTAACTCTATCGTTCGCGGCGGCTGTTAGGAAACGAGTTTGACGTGTTTATTAGCAAATTAATAAGCTTTACAGGCGCGTTTTTCTCAGCTGGCATGCACCAATCAAAACAGACCTGTTCTAAAAAAAACGCCAAATCAGATTTCAGAGATTTGTATTTTGCTTAGCGCTATTCTGGGGACAACTTTAACTCTTAAGAACTCAAGGTACAAGAACTCGCTTTCAGACGAGTGGGAATTCCCACACCATAGAGACATGTCTCTAGCTGCTAGACGGTGGTTGGGAATAATGGCAAACCGGTCTTGTGGTGGCCATTATGCCTTAGTTACGTAGCCAAAGAAATGATGTGTCATACTTTCAAGGTTTCCTTCAAATACCGAGTAATCGGAGTTTTCCTAGTTTTGGTATGGCTGCAAATAAGTTTTTTTAAACATAAATACAAAAAAGAGTTAAAGGAACACAACAGTGACACAACAGCTTGCAACTGAAAACAAATACCGCAATATTTTAGTGAGGCACAACTTTTGTATAGCAACGTGCTTCTTCTGCAAGTTGCAAATAAAACGCGCCTAAATCGAAGCAAGGTTAGGGAATTGCTCTTCCCTAAAAATTTATATCACTACGTAAATTTGAGACTATTCTCTTTTTTTTTCTGAAAAACGCGATTTTTCTGACATATGTCTGCAATCCCGAAACTTAAAATATTTTTGGGAGTTCAGCGTTTGTAGGAACGATTTCGAAACATGTATATATTTCGGGTTGACGTTCCAAAATTTCAGAATCGCTCTTCTAACAAAATGTGTCTCGCGGTTAATTTGTTTTTCTTTGGGAAAGGGAGGTTGAGGCGAAGAGGAGCGGCGCCGTTATTTTTTATACGCGTCCCCTTTTTTTATTTTTAGTTCCGTGTTTATTTACATAGAAGGTAAAGGTTCTACACAATGTTTACTCATATTTAATGCCGCTGACAGTTTCGGTAATATTAGGTATAATAATTTCAATGTTATCTTTTTAAACTTACAAATTGTCTATGTACTATTACCTAAAAACCCCACTTGTTAGAACATTCTTGACAGGCGTTCGTACTTCTTACTCTACAGGACCAGTGCAATTCACCTGAAACCGCATTGTGAAAGTGGGTGCAGCGGGAAAGAACCAAACGATGGTGACAAATGTGTAGTAAGTTGATCGGAAACAAGTGTTCTTAAATGTATTTGTTTAAATTGGTCTCGCGTGCTTACCTCAATAATTGTATTAACTGCGCTGCTAACGGCATATCTAACATAATCGTTTACGTGTACTCCTGAAAAATCTTGCGGGAATTTAAAATATCTCTCCTTCCAGGGGGTGTCTGGAACATCAGGTCCTGTTTTAATCATTCTCTCTGGAGTATGCCAAAACAAGACGTGTAAACTAAGCAACGAAAGCGAGATATATAAACAAGAAATGAATGTATCACTCCCAAATAATGATGTCAGTAAGTATATTTTAGTTCTGCATAAATTTAATATGTATGTGTGAAAAAATCTATAAGCTTTATACAGTCGTGTCCCGTTAATATGAACGCCACCGTTCCCTGAAAAATCGCCCATAACCTCAGTCGTCCATTACGAATCAGAATAAAAACAAAAGAAATAGACAACGAGCATTGTTACAGGAAACCCAGCGTTTTTAGCGAACTTATTTTAGCCTTTGGACCCCGATTTCTTGTTCAAATAAGAGTGGAACGCTGACAGCGTTATCGGGCCCCGTTTGCATCGCCTTCTCATTCGCTTCTCATGCTCGGAGACGCGAGTGCGCTCCGATATCCGGAGATGCGATATCATATCCGAATCGTCCTGTCGCTGCTGTCGCCTCACTTCGGCTTCACGGGCAAGCATAGAAACACATAACCTACCCCTCGTTCCCAAGCGTGCAAGCGTCTCTCAGTGGCCTAATAGTAATAAAAAAAGTGAAAGCCTTTTACAACTCCCTGTAACGCCGAATTGGAGCGCAGCTCTTAAGGAGGAGGAGGAGGGAAGGGTACTCAGGGGAGGGTATACCCCTCCTCCTCCTCCTCCTCCTCCTCCTCCCCTCATTCTTCAATCTCCTCCGAGGGGGGGGGGGGTCACGTGACCCCCGCTCTCCCCCCCCCCCCTTGAGGTCACGTGACCCCGGGGGGGGGGGGGGGGGGGGGCTCGCGTGGTGCATTATGGGATTTTTTCCATAATGCACCGCGCGGTTACGCCGACGCCGACGCCGACTAGGACTAGGAAGACATTAAAGGCAGTGTCCGTGATGCCCTTGAGGATGTGCCGTACGTGGTCTGACTCTCGCATGTCAGCGTCAGCTCTTCGGCAAAGCGTCAGGACGTCCTCGATGTACGTCTCTTCATTTTGTTGTTGGCGATGTTGGAGCTTCTTCTTTGCGTTTTCTTTGCGACTTGTTGGAGTGCCGAAAAGTTCGCGAATCTTGGTGGTAAACGATGTCCAGTTAGGGATCTCGTCTTCGTGATTCAAAAACCACGTTTTGGCGACGTCTACGAGATAGAAGGCGACGTTTGTAAACTTGATGTTGTCATCCCATCGGTTGTAATTGCTTACTCGTTCGAAGCTGTCAATCCAGTCTTCTATGTCCTCGTCGCGAAGATCGGCGAAGGCTTTGGGGTCTCGTTGCCGACTTCGGACAGTCCACGCAGCTGCTGGTAAAACTGGCATTGGCACGTTGTCAGTCATCGTGCTAGAAGACGTGGAAGGCATATGCGTTGACGCCGAGGTCGTGGTAATTGTAGCAAGCGTCCGGTGTCGCAGCTCCAGATTGTAGCGATATGCCAGAGGTCGGGGGTGTCAGAATGAAGCACCTCCACCACCACGCGGGGCCAGTGCGGAAATAATACAGCCATCAGCTTATTGTACAGCTCGAGTTTTTATCCAGGACACTCTCTATCATATCCAGTTTATTGTACTGCCTAGTTGCTCGCATAAGATGATTCTCAGTTGCGACTTTCTGTCCAAAAATTCGGCTGTGATCGACTGTGAAAATTCAGTCAGAAATATTTCTAAGTGAACTCGAACTTCTGGAACCAGACAACCACAAATCTATCAGTTTTGAAGTTCAGAATGATTCTATTATCCACCCGCACACAAG
The DNA here is from genome assembly GCA_013358835.2 of Ixodes persulcatus. Classification (NCBI taxonomy): domain Eukaryota; kingdom Metazoa; phylum Arthropoda; class Arachnida; order Ixodida; family Ixodidae; genus Ixodes; species Ixodes persulcatus. The sequence goes on from JABSTQ010011280.1 coordinate 579,704, forward strand.
CCAAATAGTGGCATTATTATCAACACGGCCGATTACTGCTGATGTTATTGTAAATCCTTCCAACTCGTTTCTTTCGAAAGGCTTAGTACTTGCTCCGTCTATCATACGTTTTCTGAATGGTACATCACTGATTGAAGTGGATAATACATCCGAAGAGTCACTCTTGATACCCCAGGGTACCAAACTAGTCACCGCTGCTCCACAGAGTGACCTATTATTCTAGGCTCTTACTGTCACTCAAACGAAGTTTCCTTCTCTAATAGGCAAGAGTAACAGCACCCTATTAGACACCATAAGCTCTGACCTTGATGCCACAAAGAAAAAGGAGCTGCTATCTTTACTTCGGACATTCCAAGAAAGCTTCGATTCCGTATCACCTAAGCTCAGTCACACAAATGTCACACAACATCGCATTCAACTTGAAAGTCCTACCGTTGTTGGACGTCATCCCTACCGCGTCTCTCCATCTGAACGATCTATAATTCAAACGCATGTCAATGACATGTTAGACAAAGGAATTATACGGCCTTCTGGAAAATTACAACCCGTACCATGCCCTTCACGACCCTTCGACAAAGTAGGCATCGACTTATTTGGACCACTGCCTATTACCACTCATGGAAACCGTTGGGTGGTCACCGCTGAGGACCACCTCACTCGTTTCGCAGAAACGGCTGCTATCACCACCGGCAACGCAACGGAAGTAGCCAATTTTTTCATTCAAAACCTGCTCCTTCGCCATGGGTCACCTCGTGTTCTGCTTAGCGACAAGGGCCGAGCCTTTCTTTCTCATGTGCTGGAAGAAGTGCTCTCTGCATACAATGTTGCCCACAAAACTACTTCATCTTACCATCCAGAGACAAACGGACTTACAGAACGTTTTCACCGTACCCTTGCAGCAATGATTTCTATGTATGTTTCTCCTGAACACACGAACTGGGATGTTATATTACCATTTGTTACATACACGTACAATACCTCTACGCAGAGTACGACTGGCTACTCCCCTTTTCGCCTTACATATGGAAGAGAACCTACGTCTACTCTGGATACTATATTCCCTCCTTCACCCATAGCACATCGCAGCAATGCCTTGAATGACCAGTTACGACGTACAGAAGACACACGTCAACTTGCACAACTTTGAACCAGTGAACAGCAACGGCACCGTAAACAATCTTACGATTGCAGACACAAAACTACTGTCTTTCATCCAGGAGAGCTCGTCATGGTCTCGTTGCCTACACGCCAACCAGGCCGTTGCGAAAACTTTCTCCCACACTACATTGGCCCCTACAGAGTGCTCGCCCAGACATCCCCGGTAAACTATCTTGTCGAGCCAAGACAGCTTCACTTGGATCGCAGACGTCGCGCCCACGAAGTTGTTCATGTTGGACGGCTCAAACCATTCACTCCCCGCTGACGCACCCTACCTCTAAAACCAAATGGCCAGGAGGCCATACCTCAACCACCAGGGGGGAACGTGTGAGGGAGCTCAAGAACAACACCCACTTCATCTTCATTATGATCATCATCACTGCCGTTCCCAATTATTCAATATTCACTTTCTCTTTCTCTCCAAGCACGGACGCAGGGGCGTCCGTGCTTGGATTTTCCCGAGAGCGGTCGCTCAATAAATCTCTCCCCGGAATTGCTCATCTTGTCCTCACAATATATATATATATATATATATATATATATAACTGGGAAGAAAAAACCCTCGGTGAAAACAGCAACAACGGACGATTTAATCTTCGACGTTTCGGCCGGAGTCCGGCCTTCGTCAGGAAGAACTTTTACAGATGAACGCGGGTGGTATTTATACATCGCTACGGTCGAGTCCAAGTTTCAAAAACGGCGGGATGACGGTTGGAGTTCCAGATGGGCAAGCGTTTATACAATGCTACGCTTGCCCATCTGGAACTCCAACCGTCATCCCGCCGTTTTTGAAACTTGGACTCGACCGTAGCGATGTATAAATACCACCCGCGTTCATCTGTAAAAGTTCTTCCTGACGAAGGCCGGACTCCGGCCGAAACGTCGAAGATTAAATCGTCCGTTGTTGCTGTTTTCACCGAGGGTTTTTTTCTTCCCAGTTATATACCCACGCCTTCGGCCTCCCACCACCATGCCCGTTATATATATATATATATATATATATATATATAGGTGAGGCAGAGTAGTTTGAGAACAATGGACCGGGAAAATGTAATAAGTCAGAGATCCGTACTTGTGGAGTTGCTATGCTAGGAGTTTATTGTATGTATTACGACAGTTTCGCCGAGAGGCTCGGCTCCTGACGAAGCCGAGCCTCTCGGCGAAACTGTCGTAATACATACGATGAACTCCTAGCATAGCGACTCCGCAAGTACGGATCTCTGCTTATATATATATATATATATATATATATATATATATATATATATATATATATATTGTTACGGAGATGCGGGGCCGGCAGGAGAAGACAAGAATGTTCACATAATGAAGCCGAATTATTTAATGGCGGCAGGGCCTAGCGCGGAGGCCTAGCGCGCGATAGTAGTTTACACCACTGCCGCAGCGTCGTCGTCTTCATCGTCACATTATTCCCCTCCTTGCAAGAGGACGACCCGGCCGATGAATGAAGAACACGCAAGGAAAACATGCACGAAAACACAACAGAAACAGATGAACACAGATGGACAAAGCACTGCTGCCTGCCGCGAAATATGAGAACCTGTAGCAGTTCCATGTCCGGAAGACGCTCTAGCAGCATTACCGACCGAAGCATCAGTCACAGCCCCGCGACGACACTGTCCGGGCTGGGGAACCTTCGTCATGCCGTCACAAGATTGGGCTGGGGACGGGGCAGGGGATCGTCAATTCTCGTAGCTCTCAGTCGTCACAATCATCGTCTCGCAATCGCGTCCTCAAGTCATCACGTAACACTCGTTCCTCGCTTACGTCTGTCAGTTCATGTCGTCCTGTCTTCATAGCATCATTGAGGCGGGGGCTGTGTTCCAGGCCTGTGGGCTGGAGATCAGTCAAATGCGGCGGAGCGCTTCCACAGACGGCGTCAAGGTTGATGGGGGTGAACGGGATGATCGGTACCCCGCACCTCCACCAAATGTTACGGAGATGCGGGGCCGGCAGGAGAAGACAAGAATGTTCACATAATGAAGCCGAATTATTTAATGGCGGCAGGGCCTAGCGCGTGGGCCTAGCGCGCGATAGTAGTGCACACCACTGCCGCAGCGTCGTCGTCTTCATCGTCACAATATATATATATATATATATATATATATATATATATATATATATATATATATATATATATATATATTGTTTGTTTTCTTTTGCTAGGGAAGAATATAATACACACAGTACAAGACGCTGTAAACACAATCTTCCATAGCAAAACAAAATATCTGCCTCTAAGTAGTGCCGCGTTTTTTGTTTATTTTTAACGTTCCTATAACCCCTTCGTTGTTTCTGCGGATTTTCTATTTCATTATTTTCTATAGCTAGTCTAGAAGTAACACCATTTAAGCATGGTATCAAATAACATTTTATTTAGAATTCAGAACGCTAGAAATCATTGACAGAGCAGAACTTCGGACATGGTATTCAGCCACCACCAACAGCGTGTCGTCAACGTTCCTCGCCTCCAAAAAGAGATGGCAGTTGCCCTAAAACATAAAAAAGAAACCCAGTGGTTCCCCGTCTCTTTGACCACTCCGGGTAGGCGTTCCTTCATTTTGTTAAGTCTCCATTAGTCTCACATCAGAATCTCGTCGACGACGTTGATTTGTACATGAATTCACGTGTGAGGCTAACTTTGAACTGTTTGTATCTGAAGACCTGAAGTCGCCAAAGCTCATATATGTTACTCCGACTAGAGGTCTCTGATCACGGGTGGTGTATGTACCCTGAGCAGGTAGCTCAGGGTACATATGCCACCCATATAACCTTGGGAAATGACTAAAGATGTGCATTGTGGTCCCATGTGAGGCAATACGAGCATCGAAGAGAGGACAGCAACACACTGTAGTTACCTCCTCCGGTGTGTTGTCATATTCCTCGCCCCGGTTCTCGTACTCACTGGCCCCGCATTATCTGGAACTTGCCAGGTTATGCTAAAACAAAGTCGACTGTAACTTATCCCCGGCGCCTGCCATGACAGATGCCATGTGCCCTTTCCGATCTGCTGTGCGGCATTTGGCCCTCTCACCAGTTGAATTGGAATGCATAGCACCGCCAGCCGAGAGAGAACACATAGAATAAATAAAGAAACCCTTGGTAAAAAGCAATACACTAAAATATATGCTTAGTTTACTAAAGGGATACTTTGACTAGGGCAGCCTACTGGAATTATACTTAAGTGTACAAAAAGTGTACCTGTACACAGTATTCAAAGTACACTTGTAAATAAAAAACTTGTACATGCACTTGGGTATACTTGAATTGTTTTGAGACGGCTGTATCAATGTAGTTAACTATTAACTATTGAAGTATACTTATTGTATACTTTCGTGGATATTCTAGAAATGAACTTAAAGTGCTCTTTAATTTATTTTTAAATTTACTAAAAGTGTAGGGAATATGTATACTAACAATAGTTGTAGGTTGTTTTGCGGTCTACCGTCAGGGGCAGGGGGCCCGTACAACGTTGCTGGTTGCTGGAGGGCTGGTCGTCAGTGGCGAGAACTCAGGAGAGGGACACGGCGAAGAGGGACTGTGTTCGATTAAAACACATACATTTTACTGGAACTTTCGATGAGTACCATGAAACCGAGAGTTCCTTGCAGGAAGATTCTCTGCTTCGAAGCTCCAGGTCGCCTAAACACCAGCGCTTCCTGCAGAAGCTATTGTTTCCGTCGGTCTGCACGTGGATTATGCAAGTCAGTGCCTCCTGAGTTTCTAGCGATGCGTATTTTTTTTTTACAAAGTGCGTAAACCGCAGGGGTGATATTATGGGCTAACTCGAGAGTGAAAGCGACTGAGTTATTTATATAAATGGTGGACCTTAAATACCCCTGTTTCCCTCTCTTCATCTCCTTTACTGCCAACGTAGGCAAATCATGACAGAAAATGAGTAAACGTGCTTAATAAACCGGTGGGAACGCGGGCTTTACCATGCTCCGCTGCCAAACGATATCGCCAACCAACCAGAAAAACCAGAAGAATTTTTAGCAGTTGCATGCACCAGTTTTTCTCTCACAACTGCATGATACTGAACAAATGCAGAAAATCACAGAACAATCTAGCCTTGTTTTTCTAGGGAGATGATACTGGACTTCGTTCAGGCGCCTTGAATACTAATGTGAACACAAAACTGCACTAGCCCTGTCAAGTACTTCTATGAAAATTGGGACGTCGTCCTGTCCTTCTTTGTTCCTTCGACTTATATGTTCATTTCTGCCCCAGTCTCAGGTCATTCAACTTAGTACTTTTACTTCAACTGCGACCACAAAAATCATCACATCCTGTCCAGGGTATCTTAAATTCATGCAACTATTTTTACATTTTGAAAGGTGTACGACGTTATAGATTAAAACTGCAAAAACAATAGCGCCACCTAATCGTCTCGCAATAGAGCATCGAGGCGTTCATCTTCCCACGCATTCTTCAAAAACGTTATTGCCGAGTTTCCCCGAGATGGCGCCACAGGTCTAAAGAGCAGCGTCCTCAAAGGCAGACAACGCGCTTCAGCCTCAAAGCCGATTTCCTTACCGTCTATATTTGATTTTGGCGCGTAAACGTGGCGTCCACATTTCAGGACGTGGCGCCCGGAGGGGACAGGTAACGACAAAATATTTTAAATCATTATGTTAATCATTTTAATCCTTTACTTTTATTTAAATGAGTTTTTTGTAGTTGTAATTTTGCTGAGACTTAATGCCACATTTCATTGTCCACCAGACCTGCAACAAGATTAATTTACCTCGGTCTTTCAAAGTTTGCATTGAGAACATTGGCAGTTGGGAGGACGAAGTGGGCCTAAAATTTCAGAATTTTAGCTTACAAATGCATAGTCTGAAAAAGGCTGTAAACAAAGAGGCATATAACCAGACTTGTGCGTAATCCGTTACAGGTAACAAAATTACTTGTAATCCCTCACATTTATCAGTAGTTTTGTAACAGAATAATTACATATATTTCAGAAAATGATTGTAAAGTAATTTCGTTACTTTTTTTACGTAAGGGAATGGTTGTAAACCGCTATATTTTTTTTTTTTTTGTTTTCAATCGCGGAGGTAAAATGTGGGAACTTTAAATATTACCCAAAAATAGGTAAAAAAAAAACAATATATATATTGTAAGGTAAGCTTTACCAGAATCACGCTGTCACCTGCATTTACAAAATGGAAGGCCTGACATTCTTTAGGTGCTCAAAGCCTTTCATTACGTCACCTAAAACCTCAATTCATTTTTTTTTCTGTGGGGGGGGGGGGGGGGGGCTGTTTGCAAATCGTATTTCGTCAGCTTGCTCGCCGACAACGAAGTGGGAATCGAACTGATACAAAGATCCGGACTCTCCATGCAAGCAATATTAGGAAAACTCCCGAATTCAATGTGTTTCCTTCCAACAAAAAACAAATACAAAAAATAACCATCAATGTGCGCGCGAGCTGGTGTAGCGGGTTTGTGCACGTCTTTTCTTTTTGTCTCTTTACTCTTTCTTTACTTCCTCCTGGCCGAGAGAGAGAGAGAGAGAGAGAGGGGTGACTTCTTTGTATCAACTTCAGGGACCAAGATAATCTATACTGAGGAGAAAAGCGAAGTTTGGTGGAGCCGTAGTTAGGAGTAGGACACAGCGTCTCAAGGGGCCAACAGGATCTAGCTGACGTGTTGGGTGTCGAGCGGGTAGGGGATGACTTGCGAACACGTTGTTTTCTTGCCAGTCAGTCGCGCGTCCAGGTGGCAGCACCTATTTAAAAAAAAAGGTGGACTGAAAAGGTGTTTAGTGCAGCGGACGACACTGCCACATAGAAACGAGGCAAGGTACCGGATAAGATTTTGTGAGAGCCAGATGTTGCCCAAGGTCACAAAAGTGTAAGTTGCGGCAACAATAAACGCTTTCATAACACTTATGTCTTGTTTCTTACCCTTGGACACTAAGGTTGAAAATAACGCCGCGAAAGTAACGGATTACGTTTTGAAGTAACGGTCACTTACTTTTATGGAAGTGTAATTGCAACTGTAATCACTTACATTTGGCCATGAGTAATTGAAATTGTCATTCCTTACTTGTTTTAGTAACGTGTACACGTCTGCATGGAACACAATATACTATTAATCTGGCAGTTCAAATTCTACCTCTAGTTGTATTTATACACCTTTTCTACGTGGGCGCCGCCATCTTCAATTCAGGAACTTCCGGTATGCGTGAAAACATCGCTTTCCTCTCGCCTCACCAGCAGAACATGTTAACATTTTAATTGCAAATGTCATTCCTTCTTGTTATGTCCTTTCCATACTTTTCTTTCTTATTCCGGGTTAAAATCGCTTGCTTTTTTTCGGAACGCATACCGGATGTGGGGACAACGTGGCTGGGTACGAGGCTAAACGAAAAAGGTGTAAAACGGGAAGTTCCACTTCCCGATGCCGTCTGCGCGTGCAAATGTCGGTGTCAGTTGAAGAACCTGCCTAGAGGTTTGAATTTTGTTATGTATAAACATTTTGCCGAACCGATTTGATATATAAATTAGCGGTTCATTTCTGACGGTTACGTGGTTACGGTTCATGTCAAATGAAAATATCCTTTTTGTTCCGTTAACGATTACCGGGTTACGGCTATGGTTAGAGTCCCTGCTTCTAAGTGTCCTGGGAACTGTCCTGTCTTACGTACCTTTTATGCACACGCGGTGTACATGATTGGTGGGTATACTTCAGGTTTGTCATCCATGAAGGTAGACACTAATATGAAAGAAGTGGTAAGGTACCCATTTGAGCTCAATGACTGGAAAAATCAAACCATTATTTGGTGTGCGGGCCTAGCTTTAAATGCGACAGCATTTCTGACGTAGTGGAAATAAGTGACATCAAAACCACATCGAAAAATAAGAGATTGGCTGTCGGGGTGATATACATTCTTCCTTATGGATTCTCGACTTGTCACTGACTGTTGTTGGTTATTGCCACACCTTTTTGGGGTTATTCCTGCAATGTTGCTGGTTTCTGTCAGCTATTCACCATAGTCACTACACTCGCGTCAAAAATTTTGTCTAAGCTCTCAGGCATCCTCCATATGTATATACACCAACGTCACGTTGCGGAGATGTCGTGACGCCACGCGGCGTCTTCGATAACCACCACGGCGACTTGGATACTATCGCCTCGACTTCAATAACACAAACCATAATTCTACATGTGCAAATAAGTTATAGCTTAATCTAAAAGTGCCCGCGTGCCATTTTACCCGTTGAGCACCCGGTGAGCCAGTCACTTTGAGGTAGCGAGTTCAGCGAATTACGTATTCAAAAATAATGTTGAACACAAGTGGAGCCTGCATTGTGACATTGGGCGCGACGCTTTGCATACCTACGTCCCGATCAGGGCAACAAAGCGGAAGTTATTTTAAGGACTATACATATTTTCAGCCTCTTCATTTGTTGCGCTATTTTCGTTTATTTCTGCGGTTGGATTTCCAGATGCTTTGCACAAAAGTAGACACGGAAATTTTTATATTGAACTATATGTTACTGTTATTTCATTACAATAAGCTGTTCATTGTATTTGCCTCCTTTCTGTGCTTCTTGAGAATGACGCTTTAGCAGTGTTCAAGTGGCATTCAAGTAACTCGTGTGATCTGAACTAGCTGAAAACAAAGACAATGTCGCTAAGCAGGACGCGTGATTCATTTGTATTTACTTACACCATAGACTGCATTGTGACTGCCCGAGTGTCTTTAATTCGTGACATTGGAATTTTTCACTCAGCATTGAACTTTAATAACTATGTATCAACCATTTGTAAGGCCTCGCTGATGACTCTCTGTGCGAGATTACGCATTAAAAGCGATCTTCTTCGTTTGCGTGTTTCGTGCGGCCATTGTGTTGCTTATATCATTTTGAAATATATTACCGCGAGCATAGGCGAGGACAAACGCTTCTCTATATCTTAGAAGATTTGGGTTTACTCTAAAAACGAGGGAATTGGGAAAGTTAGAAGTTAAGTTTTTTTTTTTTTTTTTTTTTAGATCAGCTTGAATCCCGTGCCATGTATCTGATTCGTCATAGATTTGGCGCATAACTAGTGGATATTTTATATTTCATGTTTTCCGGGTTCTGTGAGAAGTGGGACATCTCAATTTAAGATAATGGTTTAATCACTTTTTCGTGGGTATCTTCTAAGCATTAAATCAGACGTTCCTTTACGATACACTAGACACGCGCCACTACGCATAATCGACAATATATTCTCAATATATATTGAAAATAGGGCGACGTTTAATACACAGAATAAGGAAAGCAATAAGTTGCTTTCCTGAGCCAAATATATATTTAACTTCGTAACATGCCTCTCTTGTCAGACTGATTTGTTCCAGTTTTATGGTTTTCTTGGGCTGCCTCCAAGCTGCGCGTTATCAAACAAAAAGCTCCCGCTTTTTTGTCGCAGAGGAGGAAGAAATTCCGCAGCTACCCGGTTGTGGGTTCACAAGTGTTCAAGACAAAGCAAGGAAGGTAAGTAAAATATACCGAAACGTCCATGCCAGCCTCTTTGCGAAGTTCAATTTTTATTTGAATTACTTTTTTCACTCAATTACTGCGTCTAGTTTAATTTTCTCATTTGTTTTGTAATGTGTTTGTTTCGCCATTTATTCTATATATTTTTTTTTAAATCTTGGTTTCAGTTGGAACTTCGATTTTGTACTCTGCCTATAGTATTAAATGTTACTTTCCATTCACTTCCTTTACCTCAGTGTCAGTGCATCCCCTTTTTTTTACTCATAGCGAAGCATCTGTCAAATATGTTTGAGATGATGCCTAATGTTTGAACATAAGGAGGACCAACCAGACTTAGTACAAAGCAGTGCTGCCTTTACGATCCCCCATACCGTTCCATTGGGGAATTGTAGTAGACCGTTTCCGCAGCCCGCTAAGCACCCGGATAGCGCTCCGTAATTCGCCACAAGATCTTGAACTATGCAGACAAGGCTGGCGGCGCGCATGCGCAGCTGCGGCGTTTTCTTCAGGGATACCGTAGCGGTGGAGAAAAATGGTCTACTACAATTCCCTGTTGTCGGCTAGGAGTGACTTACCGCCGCCACGCGACTTGAAGTGTTCGCAACATCGACGCCCGTATCGTCGAACTTCAGTACCCCGACGCCTCCCTCTTTTTCCTGTGCAGCCTGGTGACAACTATGCGGGCAGAAATTGAGGCAAAGGAGGAGACGAGAGCGCGTGGGAACGTCAGAACGCCAAGCTCTGGTTGGAAGGATTAGTGGGCAGACCTAAAACTGGCTGCCGTTGTCTCGACTGCACTCGTCGAACACGTTATAGATTAAACACAGGCGCCCGACGTTCGCGTTCTAATGCGTTCGACGAGTGCAGGGGACACAAAGGCAGCCAGCTTTAGGTCTGCCCCCTAATCATTCCAACCAGAGCTCGGTGTTCTGACGTTCCCGCGTGCTCTCGTTTCCTCCTCTCACTCAGTTTCGTCCCGCATAGTCATTGTCAAGGTGAGAGCGGCTGGCCTCGTCTTTCAAACGCCCGGCCTCCAGCACGAGCTCGTTGCCTCTCACCTTGCGTTGGCCGCGTGTACACGCTCAAAGCTCACGAGACGCCAAAGCCTTGTCGAATGAATCTCGCGCTGGAGGCAGGGCGACTGAAACTCTTTCCTCTCGTTCTCATTCCGTCACAGACTATAGTTAAAGGATGTGGTCGTCACCACCTTCGTCGGTGTCCATGGCTAAAGAGTCCAGTGTTGGGAGGCGGAAAAGAACAGGGAGAAAAAGCCGGACGACCGCAACGTCGTGAACAGGGTTCTTCCTGACGGCTGCTTCGATGCAGAATTGCTTCCTGGCGACCGCTGCCGACCGACTATTGGACGCGATCTATGCTCCGTTCAGCTTTAAGCTGAGACTAGAAGCTCCGCCTTCAGCGCGAGCTTTCTGCCATTGCTAACGCAAGTGTCAACACGCAGGCTCGCGCAACCAAAGCACTGCGGAAGCCAGCGAGTTCGAGCTGAAGGCGGATCTTTTAACCTCTGCTCAAAGGTGAACGGAGAATAGGGAACCTGCTCTTTCTGTTGTCCGATGGATTGTAGGAGCACCCTAGAGTGGGCAGAGAAGCCGCCACTCCTCGTCATCGTTGTCGAAAGGTACTTTGATAGGGTTACGATTCCTCAGGAAGAGTCCCTCGAAGGGATCCGGAATTTCGCGGTCAGGTGAGTCAGCGGACTGACACACCAGACTGGAGTACAAGGAAACGGTGGGGGACGGGGGGGGGGGGGGGGGGGGGGGGTGCCCTGCTAATCCAGGACGTGTTGTGTACCCGTGCCGATTTGGCGACTTGGCACCCGGTGCCGGCTGTAGTGAGGGGTCCCGTGAGCTGGGTTAGCATGCGGCTCGACAATCGCCAAACTCAGCTATTTTTTAAACCTGTAAAAAAGCAAAATGTCCACGAAACCTTTTGTGATAAGGTCGGCGGCAGACACAGAGTGCACACAAGTGTTGGACGTAATAATTTATAAAGAATGTATACTGGTTAGGTTTATGAGGCGGCAGCGCTGAAAAATGCTTGATTAAAAAACCAGATTGTGTTGCAAGTGTTTGATTGGATTGTACGTGGAACGGACCATTTATAAAAACCTTTATATATATATATATATATATATATATATATATATATATATATATATATATATATATATATATATATATATATATATATATATATATATATATATATACATATATATATATATATATATACATATATATATATATATATATATATATATATATATATATATATATATATATATATATATATATATATGTTAAAGTTATGTTCATGGAAAAAGCATTCAACTACATGCTACATTTGAACGTCGTGCTTAATTTACTTCCGAAGATATCAAAGTTCGATGCTTGAGGGGTGGAGTGCCGAGGTTTCCCTATGGTACATTGCACAACCGTCAATTTCACACCGAATCACGCATGTAATAATTTTTTTTTAATTTATGTTACGAAAGGTTTAAGAAATGTAGAGGGGATTTTAAAAATTACAAGGAATATTTTTTTATGCAAAACGTTTCAAAACACGTCCAAGTAAACACGTTTTAGAGGCACATTTACAAATGACAGTGTATCAAAATTAGCATCTTGAAGTTTACTTTACGAATTTATAAAAATATATGTTTAGCCATTATTTTACTTGTCTTACTAATTCAGAAAGTCAACTAATTTTTTGATGTGACAAAATTGCCCGTAAATATTTTTAAATATCCATTCTTTATCTTTTTAATCTCTCATTAATTTTCTGGAGTATGTTTAACTAGCTGCTAATGGCAAAACAATCAGTAACTTGTGGTCCCCAAAGGAAGAACAAAAATGACATCAAACCATCACTCAAGTCGACGTAGCTTGTCTTTGTTTAGGGGCTTTACCGCACGACGTCGGCTCCAAATGGACATTTTCTTGAACCGACAAAGGCTGTACAACAGGGCTGCTCTATCGTGAGGTGTAGAAATTCGTGCTTTCACTAGCTTAGCTTTACTGCTGCCGGCAGTTGAGAACTGTATCTGCAGCCATTACCGTGAAACGCAAAACCCGCACACGAGGAAGGTCTGTCACCACGAAGGCAAGGCTAGTGAAGTAGTATCTGGAAAGCATTTATCTTTGTGTTCCACATTGTGTGACGGCAAACAATCTAGCCTATCATTTCTAAGTATCACTGCGTACCGTACAATTGAATACAAATAGAAGTTAATAATCCCAACAGATTAGTTGTCGCGTGTTTCTATGTCAGTTCATACAATGAGAGCCCGTGTCGTATATTTTATATTTCTATAAAAAAATAACCATATATAAGGCCTCTCCATAGGAGAAACGCTCAGTTATATACCTATATATATCTAAGGTGTTTCACTAAACGCGGCAAAATCGTTCTAGTGAAAAACACACATCACACGGAAAAAAAAGGTTGATGTGGTACTTGTTCCTGCCAAAAGCGCACATTTAGGAAAAAATAACAGTGCTCGATATAATCAGATGAATAATTGCATCTAGCAATTAACTTCGTAATTCATAAATCTTAAGGTATCATATTAATAAGAAACATGATAGGCATAATCGTAAACCATTGAATCGACCCACAACATAAATATGTATGTCATGCGCAGCATTCTGCGGCACTCTGAAAAAGCACTTGATTTTGAAGCGTCTTTAAAAAGAGAAGGGGGGGGGGGCGGAAGACGGGGGGAGGGGCGTCTTAGGAGGCAATGCAAGGAAACACAAATATAAAGCTAAGCTAGGGAAAGCACGACCTCCTACACCCAGTGATAGAGCAGCATCGCTGTACAGTCTTTTTCGGTTCTAAAATACATCCTTTTTGAACCGAAATAGTGCGGTAAGGTCCCTATAACAAAGACAAGCTAGCTCAATTTGAGTGACAGTCTGTTGTCGTTTTCCTTTTTAGGAGGGCATACGTTGCTCAATATTTTGCCATCACCAGTTTAATACACTGCAGACGAGTAAGGAGGATTTAAAACAAATAAAGAACGATGCTATTTATTTAGTGATCTGCTAAACTCTTTTTCACGCGGAACAGGGGTGAATGAAATATACAGGATCCGTTTGGCCATTAAAGCAAGGAACATGTAACCCCGGAGGCGCAGAAGTCTCACCTTGCTCTGAAGTCCCTGTTCTTGAACTTAAAAGTGACAAAGATGATTCACGCGAGAGCCTCATAAAATGGTTTATTTTTGACCGATCAATCTGTGAAAAATCTAAACGGTTAAAAATTCATTAATCGATTAGTTGGTAGGGTTATCGATTAATTCCACACCTTATGTAAAATGTCAACATTTAAAACAAATATTGAAACGCTTCGTTTGTCGTTGGTTTTCCTCACCTACCTTAGTTATGGGAGGAAAGTATTTCGGGAAATTTTACAATTTTGACCATTATTACAAGTTTACGTGTTCATGCTTTTCTTGCTTTCAGTATTTACTTTCCACGGAGTGCACGGCCTGCGAATCTCAGTTAAATCAAACGACACGACCGGATTGCACACTGTGTATTGTATGTAAACCTTTTTTTATATTAACTAATTTACTCGAACATTAATAAATTAAAGTGTTATGCTAGAGAACGACAATATAAATATCGCGATTGTGAAAACGTCAAATTTAGCAGTAAAAACGTGGTCTAGTGCCTACTCATCAGTATCGCATCACTAGGACTAGACCTAGTCAGTGTGCGAAAAGTTTTAACACGCTCTTTTATATTTGAATTCTGATGGTAAGCCGTTAAATTTATAAAAATTAGGATATTTATAGCCCGAACTTCATGAAGGCACGTTGCATAAATTACGTGTGCGTGCATGAGTTCATTGTCAAAAACAATTTTTCTGGGTACTAAGTGCGTTCCTGCCTTTCGTGAGGTTGAGGCGTAATTTACTTTCTGAGAAAGAAACAATGGTAATTGTAATGTTCTTAATATCAGGATAATATTTTTATCAGTCATTCATTAAAAAACTTAGCAACTTTTAATACAAAATATTTACGCAATGTATTAATAACGAGACGAGTTAATATTTTAGATGATTATTCTTCTAAACTATGGCGTGGCTTTTGAACTAACCTTGTTTAGAATGCTTGGAAACAGTGCCAATGTAACTTTTGATAAGTTTGTTTTCGTTGTATTTTTTGCCATTGCCGTCTTCTTTTCTGGTCATCCTTCGTGGGGAACTTGTAACGTCTTAGACGAAAATATTAATTGTATACTCCCGCCTGCAGCAAAAAAAAAAAAAAAATAGTCGCGGTTCGGGCGTTGCAACGCTAACCCATCAGTGACGCCATAAGCTGTATCATAGCTTCCTCTATACTTAAAAAGCCTGGTAGTTCGACGACGGAGCCATAGAGTGCCTGGTCTCAGATTTGGAACGCGAGAATCTGGTAGCACAGAGCACCAAAGAGCCATTGCTTGGGGAACCTGGACGTCAGCGCACAGCTTTAGCAGCGGCGAGGACCCGAAACATGATTGTTCGCTCGGGAGAAGAGTGTTTCGGCGTCTCGCCACAGCGGAGCGCCAGTCACGTGGCTCTCCTCTCATTTGTTGTCTGCCGCTCCACCTTTTCTCCTTCGGCAGCCGCTTCTCGTGGCGATCTGCCAGGCTTTGTCAGTATATAGGAGGCTATGGCTGTATCCACTTAGAGTGCCTCAATGTCCTTCTGTTTAGAGTGATGCCATCGTTTGTAGTACCCGATGCCGACAGCACGCGCTCACAGGGAAAATACAAAGAAATCGCAGGAAACAAAATGTCGCCTTAGCACAGTCAGCGCCACGAGCGCGTGCAGAGACACGCTCTTTCACGCGCTTCAGAACAAAAAATAAAAATAATCGTTCGAAACAAAATGGCCAGATGTCATCACCCCAAGCAAAGCGCACATGAAGGCACCCTATATCCACTGATTAGGTTAGAACGGCAGGAAGAAGCCTCCAGCACGAGCATCCTACCTTCGACAACGTTCCACATCTTGTGCACTTCGAGCACGTGCACGCAGAAAACACATGGCAAAAGCATTAAACGTGTGTTGGAGGTCAGGCGTTCGAAAGACGCACCCTGCTGTTCTATATTTTTCAGTTGCTACAGTGCATACAGGATGCCCCCCCCCCCCCCTTTCACTCCTTTCAAAAGAAAGAAATAAGTGTTTTTATTGCAAAATCAACTACGCAACGCCGAATCTCTCATTCTCCGACTAAATTCAGCTCTAGCGGTTCAAAACAGATGCCAATTAACGAACCGTTATTTCATGCAAAAGTTAAAAAGGACTTTTTTTTATTTCAATGGGAAAAAAATGACACCCTTCAGCCCGTTTTCGGTAACTGGCGCCATTCAGCTCAATGTAATCGACCGCCATTTTCCCATTGAAAATATTAAAAAAAAAACGCTTTAACCTCTGAATAAGATAACAGTTACTTCTCAAACTTCGGCATCTGGTTTGTATCGCTAGCTCTACATCTGGGCGGAGAGTGAGAGTTCGGCGATTCTTCGTTTAGTTCGCAACAAAAAAAAAAAAACAAAAAAAAAACCTGTACTTTTTTTTTTAGAACATTTTGTGTTTTGTGAACCGAACTTTTGATCCGGGCATTTATTCTTCCGGTCATTTATTTTTCCGGTGTATGTAGAGCCACTGCATACTTTTGCAATAGTGAAACTTGTAATGTTCTTCGATAGGGGAAGTTGTGTTCACGTGTCCATAAACTCCCGGAAGTAGCAATATCGATGGTAGCTTACATAGCCACTGAGAACCTAAAGTAAGCAGGATGTTGCTTATTATGTCAATGATTCTGTAGTCATTGAAAGCATAACAAACGCAAGGCGTGAAAACTCCCGAGGAGCATAGAGAGCCTATAAGGCTGCGGAATTAGCCCATAAGAACGCCCAAGAATGAATCATGCAGCAAGAAATGTGAAGGTCACACCCCGTGCCTCTTAAGCTGTCCTTGACTATAGCTTTGTGATATGTTCTCGGGTGTTCTTAACGCCTCGTGTCGCCGTCTCATGGGCTGTGGAGTGATGATAAGAATTTGAGGACTGACGACAACATGCGTTTCTTAAGCTATCAGCGAATCTAATATGTTGCGACATAAGAGGTGCAGGCAAGTGTCTACCACCTAATTCCCGGATTTAAATGATGTCGCTACATGACTCAGTACCAACGTTACTAGATTAGCTCAGTTACAGGACTGCCCATACACGCTGCTTCCACGAACAGTGCCCCCCTTCTCCTCCCGAGCTCGCCTCTCGCCGTTCGACGCGCCACTGTTTTGAGTACGGTTGATATAGTAACTACAAGGCATTCTATAGAATACGTATGCTTTGAAGCGCAGCGCCTACAGCTGGCGTTTAACCGTACCATATGGAATAGGCAGTTTTGAAAAGAGAAATCTAGATGTCGCTTCAAACGACGAGGGGTGGAGTGAAGGAGGTGAGGGGAGTACCCGCCCTCCGCGAGAGTTCCACAACTGAGCTAGTTCCACAACTGAGTGGTGAGAGCAACCTTGCTCTCCACACGAAATCAAAGATTTCTTGACGTCACAGAGTGGAAGGAGCATTCGAGAAAGTTTTTTTTTTTTCTAAAAATTAGTTGGCACATGTGTAAATAAATTTCTTCCTAATGCCCGAGTTAACTTTCATTAAGTGGAGCGAGTATTCTTCTTCTGTGCCTCTCCTATAGCTCTTATGTTGCAACAGACTCTAGTCTCTCAGCAAGGCTTAGTATCTTCACCTTTTTTGCTTTGTGATTTCTTCTTGAGCGTTCTTATCAGTTAACAGCGAATTTCGGTAGACCGCTTTCGTGCGCCCGCACAGCTCTACGGAGTGGCGCAATCGCCACTGCGCATGCACGGCCGCTCTGAGTTTCAGCGTAGTCGGCTGCGCATGCGCAGTTGGGCAGGCTCGAAGCGGAGAGGGAAAACGATCTACTTAAACACACTGGCACCGCCATCTCACTTGCTGCATAGTGAGAAGATGCTTGGACTCGCTATGGCCTACGATCCGTAAGCTGCCAGCGACAAAGCTGTAGTTTTTTTTTTTTGAATCTCAAATAACGCTCTAGTAAAAACTTTTGTTTCTTTTTTTTACATATCAACTTTGACAACGAGAAATACTTCACCTATAGTTCACATTCAATGTTCTACCTGAAATTATTTCTCAAAGTTGACGCCTCAAAGATAACGTTCCCGAGTAGCATCGAATAAATAGCTCTCATGTGTTTGTTTGGTTTTATTTTTAACCCAGGCATATGAGAACAATCTTGACTCTGGTGACGTGAGACTTACAGTGGGAGAGTGCCAAAATGGAACTTGTGTTGCTCTTAATTCGACGGAAAGCGTCGATGTAAACAAAAAATTAATCTCCAACTTCTAGTAACTCAGGTACGAATCATAGAGAAAAACACATTCCGGCGCATATCGAATTGGTATCCTTTACACTCTAGTACTACCTAAAATGGGACGTTTTGAATGGAAATGTTAACAAGGAAATTAAGGCCCTCTGAAAATACCGAGATTTGCACACAAGACGAAAAAAAAAACGAGCACACGCAGCAGTTTCGAGTAGGGCGGGGCTCTCTTTTATTACTAATTTATACAAAAAAAAAAAAAAAACGCGTGTGTTTTTTTGTTTTTTTGTTTTTTGTTTTGAGGCTAACATTAGATGAAAACAAAAAACAAGCGGAAATACTTTCGTCTTTATTTTTTTATTTTTATATTTGACGAACACGCGCTCCTACCAATTTACGTCCCCTTGTCTATTTTATTAATTATGTGCCAACATATTCCCGAGACTGCCGAGGGGAGATCGTGAACTTCTAATTGCCCTTTTTAATGTCAGTTTCTTTTATTTAATTAATGGAACATCGTTTGCATGGCCTAGTGTTAAAACCTGCGTCCAAATTGCGAGCTAAAAACATACTTTTCGTGTAAGGCTCGTCAATACACTAAGATCAGCCATCTGGAGAAAGTCCTTCTTTTTTAATTTTTTTTTTTTTGTTTACGTTTCGCCTGTTGAAAAACACGGCGAAAATCGAAAATACGCACCTGGTGTCGACATCCCACTGTCCTCTTCAGCGCGATAAAGTCCGTCAGCTTTGGTAAGCGCGACCATGGCAACGAAGCGCCCATTTTTTAGACGATCTCGCGAACACAGCGTCTAGACCTAGCAATAGAAGACGCCATCTCTCGAATGTCGTCTGATAAAGTCAACGTTTTTAGATTATCTCAGTTACGGCACTGCTCATAGAGGCTGCATGCACGAGCAGTACCCTCCCTCTCTCACCACGACTCGCCTCCCGTCGTTCGACGCGCCGGACGGCTGCTTTGGTAACTGCAGTGCATTCAATGGAATGCGTACGTTTCGAAGCTTAGCGTCTAGTTGGCGTTCCACCGTACTCTATGGAACACACAGTTCGTAAATGAAAATCTAGACGGCGCTTCGAACGTCGGGAGGCGGACTGAAGTGAGTAAAGGGGGGGGGGGGGGGGGTAAACTCTTCCGCGGGAGTTCCACAACTGAGGTAATCTAGTAACGTTGGCTAAAGTATAAACAACATGTAAGCGATTTGGCCAGCTACGAGACAAGCGACGGCGACCCGCTCCGCTGTCGTTCGGTCAGTCGCGTGGCTATGCAAACCTCATGAAAGCGACTGGAGCAGGCGACCAAGTCGATGAGCGACTTTTTCTATAAATCCAAAAACCGAGCGGCGCGACGCGCGACAGTGAAAAATTTCCGTCGCTTGTCGCTGACTCTCCTCGCTGTCGCCGTCGCTCATCTCGTCGCTCGCTAAATCGCTTACATGCAGTTCGGCGTTCAAGTGAACGCCGCAACGCTACCCAAAGTCGGACGCGCAGTTATGAACGTAGTCGCTGATGGTGGAAAGAGATGGACTGTCGAACCTTTGGAGGTTTCGTCTACGCTTGGAGCACGCTCGAGCACGAGATTATAATCAATTTTCTTGGAGCGGGGTGGAGCGAAGCGAGACGTAACGCGTGTATAGTGTAGTCTATTTGGAAGCCTTGCATGGGGTCCGAGCTAGCGTTGTGTGATGGTTGCAGACGGCATTCGAAAGAATGCGCGGATGCAGCTGGCTTACGACGCTGTGTTTGCATATGCGTCTATTGACATTCGGTGACTATTGGCGACTCCAGCGAAATCGACAGCACCTAGCGGCTCTAACAGAAATCTTTGGCGGCAGGTTCGCTCGCCAGTCTTCTTGGACGGATCAAATATTCACCGCGCCTGGCGGCCTAAACACGATGACTTTAAAGCAGGTTCAGAAACACGTGGTGAAATTCGCCAATAGCCTATAGCAGACGGACGCGCGGAAAAAGACGGAAGTAGGTCAAGTACGTACTTAGGCTCTTTCGCCGTGCTTTTCAGTAGAGGGATTATGTAAAAAAGAGTTCAAAATAAGAGCATAACGCAGATGGGTGATTTACTTCCGTGCCTAATAGTTTTTTGAGTCTTACACAAAAAGCGTGGTTTTTGGGCCACCCGGTGGGTGTTTTTTGCCCTGGAACTTGGGATAAACTATCAAACTGAAACGGGTATTTTGAAATCGAAAATGCACAATGAAATATACTGAGTTTGGTATAGTAATGCTGAGCGACCCAATCAGTCATTTAAAAAAAATTACAGTGCCGGCAACCCGAAGCCGCAATATCTACCGGCGGTCGCCTCCAACTGGCCATATGTACTCACGTAACACCTGCCAGTATAATATTTTGTTTTGTTATATCCCGTCACCTCTTTAGGGCGATTGTTGACCAGCCACTCCCCCTTGCCGGAAGCTCCATCGTTTTATTCTGAACTGGGTGCGAAAGCTTCGAAGCATGTGATAAAGGAACAATTGAGGCGCCAAGAACTGCATTGAGAGGATTGCATGCCGGATGCCCTAACCTTGAAAATAACAATTATTACTATATTATTTGATCCACCGTAAGAGGAAGTACTTAGTTTAGCAGCAACAAAGCCGAAAAAAAATGATTGAAGTTTCGTCAAGTTAACGTTTTCTATAGTGTATTCGTAGTCGCGCTTGTCTTTAGCGCCGTGTTTACAAATTCGTAGTTGTACTGCGCTGTGATTACTCCTCATATAAATACCTTCCGTGAAGAGCAAGCATTACAAGTAGCACCACCACAATTTCAAGTGTCTTAAACAGCAGGTTGAGAGTGTGTCACGGTGTATTGTCGCTATGAATTATTCTCACAGGAATGCCTGAGTACAGTCCCCTGCAATATGAAAGACCCACTGGGAGCGCGTGGCCGAGGCGCTGGCTGGCGAGGGCGCTGCAAGCAATTCCAATCTGCTTCGAGGGGAGGACGCTCATTCGGGGCTCAGCACAAACCAGACTTGGGAAGTAATCCGTTACAAGTAACCGATTACTTGTAATCCGTTACTTTTTAAAGTAATTTTGTAATTGCCACGTTACTTCTTTTCGGAAGTAATTTGTAAAGTCATTTCATTACGAAATATTGGACAACGGATTACTTCAATTACTCGTTACTTTTTTTTAAATATGAGCATAATACAGTAACTAGAGCAATACGAGCAGAACATTCAGCAGCATAAAGAGAGCAAGTTCGACAAAATAGAAAACACCAGGAAGGAGAGAATAGCCAGAAAGAAAACATGATTTTTTGAATGACCGTCCACTAGAACCACTAGAAAAACGGGCAAGGCATGTTCAAATATACGAAAGACAAAGGCCAAGTGAGACAACGCCGAGTAGGCTCTACGTCGCTTTCATTGTGTTTTTCTTCTTCTCCCGGGCAGGAGAAAGCTCTTTGTGTTTATTTGTTATTGTCGTTTACACCGTTTCACCCTTTCCAACTTCTTTGACGTCTCCCGCCACCTGCACAGACATCAAACGCGGGTCCGTGCCCCCTCGATTCGCGGGTTCACAACTCGCGTAACAAACGATGTAGCCTCGCACGAGGGGGTCGAATTCTTTTTGTCTTTGATGTGCGCTACTGCATTCTAGCACACTCTTGAGGCACGGCTGAAAAGCGCCCGGCGCGAGGCTAAGAGCATCGTCTTCGATGGTGCGGACGATACTTCTTTTGGTTTACTTGTCTGGGTATGGTGGTCGAGTCCACTCCTCACTTTACAGTCAACTGTCAGCATAAAAGGGAGGAGGGTGGTTATACCATCTAAGGAGTGCTGACAGAAAGAGATAGAGAGAGAGAGAGAACGCGTAAAACTGGTGTGATCCTCTATTGTTTTGTGAGACCGATGGCCACCGCTTCTTTCGCACTATACTCTATGCACTCCCCTCCCCTGGCCTCCACGAATATTAGTATAAAAGTGAGAACCGATGAACGATCGATAACCCGTAACCACCACTTTTTTTCTGACTGGTCGAGTTTTCGGTTATGGAGGGTCCGTCGTCTCCATGGCCATCTCTTAATCAAATGTTCAAAATTCAGGGCATTAAGGAGAATGGAAACCTAGAGTTTCATTCATACTTTGCTTGCCAGCAAAACAAACACACATTGTCATCAGCAGGAACAACAAACTCTAATCTACGGAAACACATCAAGGTAAGCTGGGACACCTGCATTCTGCAATGGCTATACATTGTAACTTTAGAACCAAGTTTTTCTTTTCTGGTGAATAACAGGCGAAACACCCGAGTCAAAAGGGAGCTTTCGTAGATCGCTTCTTTAGCTCCGAATCTCGTAGCAGTGGTAGACGCTGCTACTGAGCATGCGCACCGCTAGCTTTGTCTGCACAATTCCAGAGATCATTTTGGGAGGCCGTAAGCTAGCGGGATGGCGGGTGTGGTTGCAGCTTTCGCTGCCTTGTCAGCTTACAGGTGAACGGACCGCACCTATATGCTTTCTCTTAAAGATAATATTTTATTTTTACAAGGACTGCCATAATACGGGCGCATGACAAATGAAAATTAGTGTTGCAGAACATTTTTAAAAAAAATATCAAAATTGTTTCTCTTGTTTTCTGGATAAGAGTACGGAAAAAGTAACGTGAAAGTAATTTGTAACGTAACGAGTAAAGTAACGGTAATCCATTACATTTGAGGCTCGGTAATTTCTAATTGTAATCCATTACATTTTTCAAGTAACGAGCACAAGTCCGGCACAAACTGATAAGCGCGCTGCGCTTTAGCTGAGCCCCGAGTGTTTGTCCTCCCCTCGAAGCAGAATGGAATTGCCCGGAGCTCTCGCAGCGCCCCCGCCAGCCACCGCCTCGGCCACGCGCTCCCAGTGGGTCTTTCATGTTGCAGGGGACTGTACCTCTTCTTCAATCCTTATTGTACTTCATTTAAAAACTGTCTGCAGTCACAGTATTTGTGCGGGGAGAAAAACGATAACGCACAGGTTACCGGCAGTTGTCACGTGGACACAGGTAGCAATGAGAGGCAACCGCCGGTAGAAATGCTCACAATTTATTCTCCAGGCTGTCGGCAAAATGCGTCACCTAAATATTACCAAAGAACTGTTGTAACCTTAGAAATAAGTAGAATGTTTTCTAACTTTAGTCATTTCTATAACCCCGTACGCAAGCACGTTTACTGAGAACTCGCAGTCTTACCACGACTCGAAATGAATGTAGGAACAAGGTTTTTAAGCACGAGCAGCATTAATTGTTCTCTTTTTTCAGTAACTCTTTACAATCGCGAAAACTATATAAGAAATAAATTGCAAAAAAGCTCCTCAAAGGTTCGTTTGAGTTTTCCCAAGTTTTAAATAAACCAGGAATTGTTTTACCACACGTAGTGAAGACGTGTCCAATAATGAGCTGTAATAATCTTTTGATCAGACGTCTCACCAATATGATAGAGCCTTCTTAAATGGTCAAAATAGGTGCATCAGTTTAAATGCGCGAATATTGAAGGGACACTATTCCAAGCTCCGCTTTTCTCTGTGGTCCATCTGAGATGATTGCGAGATAACCTAAACGTATTTTATTGATTTCCTAACTTTTGGTATCATCATTATGTGGAGGTATAAAGCAGTAAAATTGTCACCGAGATCGAAGAATAAATTAAATTTTTGGAATAACCTGTGAACCAAAAACCACTGAAAGACCTCTTACTGTTTTCTTATTTCGTCCTTTTGCAACTCCGTAGTAGATCTACGCAATACTTTTAAAACGAAATTCACGCAGAACTGTCACACACAACTTCTTTCTACGAGACAACGTGAGTGTTTAGTGTCGAGCAAGTACGCTCGCGTAAAAGTAATCATGTCACAAATATTCTCAAAGAACACAAAAAAGGTTAATTTCAAATTGTCCGTGATGCAGAGTTTTCCGCGTATTCCCTATCCCGTTTTATCACTAAATGGTTGTCGTACTAAGAGAGGCTGCGGAAACTACGGTATCCATCTTTCAGTTCCTTCGCTACGCCTTCGCGATAAAAGATTGCAATTAGCGAGCGAGAACGAGAAAGAAAGAAAGATAGGAACGGCTACTTTGCTAACCTTTTCGTTTCGTTCTTTTGAATCATAGGCACAAAACACTAATTTGGAAATGGCGTTTATACACTTAGTTTAAAACGGATTGACGTTCATGTTTGGTCGGTCCTTTGCTTCGTTGTTCTTGCAGAATTGACGCGTTTTGCAAGAAAAATACAACAAAATTATTGTTTCTCACTACAGTGACCCTTCAACGCTTGCTAGAAGCCCATTCGTCAATACATTCTGAGTGAATTCACTTTGATCAATTTGTAATCTTCATACTTTACCCCCCCCCCCCCCCCTTCTTTGTTGCAGCAAAGAGTAACTCTTCGTTTGAGAAAACTGAACCGAAGAACGCACTTCAAGGCTTTTGAAGAGACTTTTTTTAATCAATAACACGCAGGATCAATTGCATCAAAATTGCCCATTTCAAGCTATTGCAATAAAGTTTGATTTGAAAATACTCTTGTGACTAACTTAGTGCATCCTTTTTCAACTAACTACGGATTGTCTAATTATTTCACACGAATACGTTATTAACCACGGAGAAGAGACGAACAATTGTCAAGTTTTGAAAGTCAATTCATGCATTATTCAACTTAACCTTCAAACAAATATATATCTGCGTCATTCACAAATCGTACTCACTCGAGTAATAGATGCTCTCTTTAGGAAAACATCCTGCACAGCCACATGAAAAACACGGACAGACGTGTATCGCGATCTACTTATGGTGCAGATATAACGTCCTCACAGACACAAAACAATATATATATATATATATATATATATATATATATATATATATATATATATATATATATATATATATATTTCTGCTTATATCGCTTTGTTTTTTCAGAAAATTGTTTTTTCCATTAGGTTATTTGTTATGTTTATTATGTAGAACGCGACGATCGAATGTATGTTCTAAAAGGTGGGAGCCTGGGCTTTCTTCGTAAGCAAAACGTCCACCGCCCAAGTAAACACGTTACACCCTTGGTTTGTTGGCTGTGGTTTGCGGACTAAATACATGCTTTTTCAACTGTATTGTCGTTTTAAGCATCTGGCCATTGATTACATATTGCAAGGCCAATTAGAAACTTAGAAGAAGAAAAAAAAAACGCACGCTATTAAAGGTGTTACTCTAAATCTATTTATTTCAATATTTTTAGTTACAATGATTCCTGCCCTTGTAAGTATTCTTATTTATTTATTTATTTATTTATTTATTTATTTATTCCTTTATTTATTTGAATATTCTACCGGCTCCACTCCCAATTTTGCAGACAGTTGTCTGCAAAATGGATTTCAGGCTTCCAGCCAGAAATCCACTTAGATTTCCTGTTCTATATTTCAGTCGGCGAAAAGTTATACTGTTTTTTCGATAGAGTGGTCGTGACTCTCTATGACTTTGCTTCTCCCCGTATGTGCTTACAGCTACAAAGCTTCATGACCATAATTGTTTTGGTGCGTTTATCTGGAACCGATTGAGTAAGCGACCTTCTGTTGTGGACATTTTAATAGCGTTGGAAAGAATGTTTCATTCTGCGATTTCACGTAATTTTTAGATACTTTCTAATTAATTGTAGCATAAACCGTAAATGACTTCCTAACCTGACTGCGAAAAAAACTGATAAAGCACCAGCACGTTCCGTAGTTCTGCGATACTTTGTATTGACCATGATGCGTGTGTGACAATTTTAGTAAGACCGATAAAATAATGTGCTTCTTGTTAAGTTATGACTCTCGCTTAAATTTATCAACAATTCCCTTTCTAGTTCGATTAGGCTCTTTACTACATAGTAGATAATTATCGAACAAAAATGGTTCGAAGAATACAAATACTGAGAAAACGACTTTATGTCGTAAACTTATATATTACTACGCATTCAGAGTTCTCCCTTCCAGGTTCAGACCAGGACCGTTTGTCATGCAACAACTTTCCACCGCCTTGGCGCGCCACCTTAGATCAAGAGGCCTATGGGCCTGACCCATCTGGCACACCCAACGCAGACATTCTGGCGACGGAGACGCGACGCTTTGTGACCGAAGTCAAGACCTGCGGTTTCGAGGTCCACCCAAAGGACACCCAAGAAGGACTGCAGAGAACAATGAAGTTTGTCGGGTTCGTCCTTGAGGGACAGGGATGATCAGACATACAGTCGAACGCATCCAGTCGCTCCCTACCGTTTTCGGCACTTGGAGACAGACCTCCCCAAGAAGACGCTTCAGCGTTACTTTAGACATTTAGTTTTTGTGTTTTTTTCTTTACTTTTCACTGTATAGATCCTACTACCATGTGCTTACTCCCTTATTCAAAAAGGCCTCGTGAAACCTTGACCTGCCCCAAGGCTATGTCGCGACCTTGAGGACTGTGTGGAAGTGCTTGACACACTGAGTACATTGGCGCGTCCCCCAGCCTACATAGTTAACTGCGTACCACGCAAGCTCAACCGGCTTTGGAGTTTGAACAAGGTTTGGAAGCCTTCCGGTCGTCACTCGGCCAGCCGCCGACATCTACGCCCGAGAGGCCTCCGCGCCCTGCCTTGCCGCCCTGGTAACGCCCCAGAGATTCATTATCATTTGTGACAACCAGGCAGTCGTAAGTGCCGTAACCAGGGGACACGGAAGAGGTCTGCCTTGGCAACTCACAACGTCGAACTTAGATTGAGCGCGTTGGTAATAGATTCAAAAATATACGAAAGAGTCAGACAAAGAGGACGGACAGGACAAACATCTTTCGACTTTCAACACATTGAGGTCTGTATCTCTGTAACTTTTGTTAATAAAGTACTCTGTGTGCGATGGGTGCCTATCCTGCTCAACCCTGCCGACGCTCTCTCATGGCTAACAGCCGGACTCAATAAGTTATTTTTAGAATAATAACCATGTTATTTTCTCTGGG
The DNA here is from genome assembly GCA_013358835.2 of Ixodes persulcatus. NCBI lineage: Eukaryota > Metazoa > Arthropoda > Arachnida > Ixodida > Ixodidae > Ixodes > Ixodes persulcatus. Next base: position 606,745 of record JABSTQ010011280.1, read on the forward strand.
ATTTTCATTTTGTATGTTAACATTATAACAGTCGTTTGGTTGTCATGACAATAAACATATACCTATATGCAGTGTTGTAGGCGTTACCGAAGAAAAGTAACTAAATACGTTACTCGTTACTTGCAAATAAAAGTAACGCGTTACCGACCTACGTTACCTCAAAATAAAAGGAACGCGTTACCGTTACCGTTACTGATAAAAAGTAACGCACGTTACTGTTGCGTTACTTTTTATTCACCAACTAAAACATTTGCTGTTTCGCGCCATAGCTAAAATATGTCCATGCGGAAACTTAATTACCCTCTCTTTTTTAGGGTTGCACCCGAATAGTTACAAGAAAAAAAGCGGAAGTATATATGAAGCTGATTTATAACATGTTGGCACGGAACTTAAGAGAAGAACCGGCCTCCCTCATTAGCACAGAAATTAAGACCAGCCGACATTGAAACTTTGAATATATTTTATTCACAACTTGTCGAAGTACAGATAGTTGCTGTGAACAAGTTCCTCCGTTACCCGAAGCACACTCCGCTGTTGTACTTCAGCAACAGCTGAATTTCGAAATTTAATTTTTTTAAGTTCTAGGAAGTAAAGTAACGTAACGTAATTTCGTTACACGTTACTCAAAATAAGTAACGTAAGTACGTTACCCGTTACTTCTTCGGAAAAGTAACGAGTACGTTACTACGTTACCAAAAAAAGTAACGCGTTACCGGTAACGCCGTTACTTGTAACGCGTTACCGCCAACACTGCCTATATGTTTAGTACAGTCTATTTTATGTTTTATATACAGTAGTCTCAGGTATGAGCAAGCAAATATTCCCAACAAATTTAATAGAGAATTTTATTTCAGCACTCACAGACTTTAAAAACTTTTGAATCGGAATCATGGCTTCTGTCAAACAAACTCTACCTTTGTGCGCACCAAGAGGCCATTTGAAAATAAAGGATGATGATTTTGTACTTTAGAGTGTATTTTTTTATCTAAAGCCTCACTCTGTATTAAATATTACCGGAACTCACATTGGAGACACTCTAATCTCAGATTAGAAATGCGCCAAACAAAGACTACATGAAGAATTGGACGAAACGATGCGCTACTGTCAACTGAATTCTTATTCAGAAAAGACGAACATATATACTCTCCCAAGCGAACCATTCGCTCACAATCAAACTTCTCAGTGAGAAGAATTCAAATTTCGTATCTGATAACAGGGTTGACGATGTGCTGATGAATTCTTCATCGCCCTGCACAGTCATTTTAAAAGGCGATCGAAGATGTAACTTATTGTTTTTGCTTTATACCGTACCAAAATCTGCGTTTCATTGAGTACAGGAGAACATGGGCACCTGTCACAATGAATGATCAACATTCCCGAAGGTGACCGCCTTACAAAAAGGCCATGCTCTCTGGCCCTCTCATTTACGCACCTTCCCGTCTGCCCTATATGCACTCTCCCGCATGTCGTTGGTATCTCGTAAACCACCGATGTTCCGCAATCTACACATTGTTTACATGCTGTTTTGTGCATGCTTGCCCCTTGTGCGCTTTATTATTTATCTTTGGGCATAATATGAATGACTTTGATGGAGCTGCGAACCTCAACAGGAACTCCGAAATGACCGGCAATCTTCTCGAGGTTGTGGGACATATATGAATGTACGGCAAAACCGCCAATTTCTGTTTATTCTTCGGGATGCCTTCTGATTCACTTTCTCTTTTTTCAGCTTTGACACGAGGCTTCCGGCGATTTCCACAAGATTGCCTATTGGATAACCCACCTTTTGCAGGCGGCTGACTTGTTTGCCGAAGTTTCATCCAGCAACGTATTCATAGGATTTTCAAGCGCGGCCAGCAGCAATGAGGTTTCCACTCCTCTCTTCACGAGTTCTAAATGAGCGAAATCAAAGAGAAAAACATTTTGTTTTAGATCTTAGCTCATATTTTCAGCAAACATGATTTTCTTTCAAACTTGAAATTTTTATCCAGAAACTGTAGACATTCGTTTTGCATTTCCTCATGTGTGAAAATCCACCCATTGGTAGTGTTCAAGAACATATCTAGCACATGTTTTATGGATACTTCTTCTGAACCCATGGGCGGATTCACTAACACGAGAAAATCGTCCACAAACTTGGAGATTTTAAATCCCTCCGTTTCCACCAGGCTTGTAAACATTAATGAGGCTCAGACTTCTAGGTTTCCAGGAATATTGCTGTCATTTAGCTTACTTTTTCTAGCGGTAATAACGCTGTTTCGTTCCTTTTACGTGTGCTGTCCGCCTGTGCATACACAATAAAACACAATAGTTATGGTAACTCACGAGCAAATTTAGACGCATAAACTAAGCAATATGAACGCACACTCAGAGCAGCAACAATTTAGTTGCACCTTCAAACAAAACAAAACTGTATATTATATAGAATACAGAAGCTTGGGTTATTTTATTTTGTTGCTTCAGACATGCGAATATATAAAGATTGGCAACTTTATTAATGCCTATTGCCAAATTGATAACAAATATCTGCAACTCAACTACAAAATACCATAAAAAAAGAAAACACAATCTCTGAAAGATTTTAAAGTCGTTATTTTGTATTGCGGCACTTCGTTCCGCCGAGTCGGTTCGTCAGATTATTACATTATTAAAGATGGGAAATGTAATATTTGTAAACGGGTCATTCATTATCTACGCTTCAGCATACCACGCGAATCAAAACTGGTTCATTCCTGTCGGTAGTGTTTCAAGGCGACTTCTCTACGGCATGTGGTGTTGTTGTCTGTGGCTTGTTGGTTGGCTGAACGGGCCGAACCGACGATTCCGATGGGGACTGAACACAGGTGCCGTTGCGACAGGATCCAATCTCCAGCACTCCAAACGCAGACTAAAGGAAAAGATTATAATAAAAAGAAAACACGCGTCAGACTCGATCGAGCAACAACGTCACTTTAATGTGTGCTTACATTTAAGAACCTTAGAAGAAATAAAATCAAAATCAAATTGATGGTGCAACATCTTTGAGCTCCGTTTGTCTCAGAATAAAGCGTGCAAGCTCAAAATCTGTTTTGTGAATAAAGTACATTTACAATTGTTTTTATTGAGAACTTGTTTCTTTTTGCCATTTTCTCGGGTCATTTTGCTCATTTTTTGGTGATACATACGGGAAACGTCTTAGCAAATACGACAGACTTGAATTATCATTGTTGGACAAAAATACAGGCAAACAAATCCGATAATGCAATCTTCCGCTCACCCTCGGCAGCTGTCAATTTCTAGCTTGAATATCCCGACACATTTGAAGCTCACTTGCTTCGCTGCATCTAAAGTTCTTGCTGAAGTTGGCACGAAGTATAAGGAGACGATAGAAAACTATTGTTTAAGAAGACTTAAAGGCAAAATAATACAATAGTACAATAGCTCACTTTCCGCAAGCCCTGTGAGCAAGATGAAGGATAAAATTAAAGATGATATAAATCGAGATTTATATTATTATTTAATTCGTGATTTAAATCAAACCAGTTGTGTTAGGTTTTTTATACCAATGACAGTGTTTGGAAAATTGTGTGATTATGTTGTTACAAATGCATGCACCACTTACCCCCCTCACGTAATGCGTCCTCAACGACGGCCTTGAGGTAAATAATTAAAATGAAATGAAATGAAACCTGTCACGCAAAAAAAAAGAAACCGAAAATATTTTATTTATTCTTTATCTATATGTCGTGCTTCCTTTCTGTGTGCATTTGTTTATTTATGTTTAAATAAAATAATCACAAATAAATAAATAATAATAATAATAATATATATATATATATATACAGGGTGTTTTTTTTTAAGCTTAACAGATTTGTTTTAAAAAAAGCCGTGAAAGTTACACTTTTGCAGCTTGTGGAGGTGAGTTATACGGCCAGGGGGACATATTGTAGGGGGCTAATTAACTTTTTAATTAATGAAAATAGACATATGGTTCCAATTAGAAACTTGCTCAGCGTCATCGAAAACCCCTAAATCAGTCATTTTCAGAAAGACTTTGAGCGCGTTAGAAGCGTAGTAGTGCACCAAAGTTACCACTCGTGGAGCAGGTACAAGGCTGGGGCTAGATAAGAGACGGAAAAATTGCGCGGGCGCCTTATCGCAACCTCTAGCTTTGTACCTGCTCCACGAGCGGTAACTTCAGTTCACTACTACGCTTCTCACGCGCTCAAAGTCTTTCTGAAAATTACTGATTTAGGGGTTTTCGACGACGCTGAGCAAATTTCTAATTGGAACCATATGTCTATTTTCATTCATTAAAAAGTTAATTAACGAATTTTAAGTAATTAGCCGAGTGATCGTTACGATTAGCCCCCTATAATCTGTCCCCCTGGCCGTATAACTCACCTCCACAAGTGTAACTTTCACGGCTTTTTTTAAACAAATCTGTTAAGCTTAAAAAAAAAGCACCCTGTATATATATATATATATATATATATATATATATATATATATATATATATATATATATATATATATATATATATATATATATATATATATATATATATGTGTGTGTGTGTGTGTGGTTTAATGGGGTACCCTACCCGAAAAAGGGAATGTTTGAACCACTTGTCTGATTTAAATGATATTTACAGGGCTTGTTTCTGTTGTTGTTGAGAACATTTCTGCCAAAGTTTGTTAAACTGGGTGAAGTATAAACAAAATTGATGTTAAAAGATGAAAGGGCATGTTTGCGTAGAAAAACTATCGTCTTGAAATTACTTGTACATTTGTCGTTTTCATGTGGTATATTGGTGTAGGACAGTTCAGAGCAGATAGCTATGGAGCTATATTTCTATATTATACCATCTTTCATGACAAAAAGGCCACATAAACGCAAATACAGTTTTTTTTAGATCTCCATTTTTGTCTAAAAGTTTAGTTCTTGAGCATGAAAAATGCCAAAAATAAAAAAGTACAAGCTTATAGCTGTCTTCCCTTTAAAATTTCACCCTAGCAAAACTCACAAAAATGAATCTCAGTTACGTAATAGCAAAAGTATAGTTTTGCTAAAGTGAAATTTATGCCAAAAAAATGGAGTGAAGAAAAATGCGTTCAAATTGCTCCAACCTCTGCATTTTCTTTAGCATCGATGGGCCGAAACTCAATTATAACAAATTAACTATGGAGTGTAAACAAATGAAACTTTCTGGGAATACTCTCTAGATGTTGGTAGATGTAAATATGGCATTATTCAAAAACAACTTTTCTTGCAAAATATTTATTTCTGGGTTGTGTCCCTCTTAACACGAACAAAAACAAGTGTTCTTTTGAGCAATCGGATTATTGAGCTTTATTTCTACCTTCCACTTCATTCGACAGTTATGTAAAGCAAATAAAAAAAAAAGACAAGAAACAAAAACTGAAAAAGTAATGTCCCATGGCAAGTAAATCAGATCGCAAAAGAGAAAACAAATGCAGCTCTTTAACTAGCTAGAATAATGCAAACTTAGAAACAGCGCAAAACAAACAAGGGTCAAAAACGAGAAGTGAACGAACACAACGCTGACTGGTAAGTGAAGTTTATTCCAGCGAGGAACAGAAAAGAAAACATAAAAGATGCAAGATAGATAAAACATAATCTACGCCATTGAGGCACGCCCGAGCACTTAAACAATTATGCCGAATTTCTTGATGAAAGACACTTCGTCATCCGCCAAAGCCACGGACGGGGCATTAACACACGTGTCCGCTCCGTAGGTAGAAATAAACAACGCCTCATCAATTTCTCTAGTCACTTTGTTGTGGTGACGAGCCAGAATCTTAATCTCTGTGAAAACCGGAGACACGAGCACCTTTCACAGTGAACTGCAAGGTGTCCCGATGGTGAAGATCGAAGGGAAAGGGAATGCTCCCTGGCCCTAACATTGACACACCTCCCCGTCTGACCTATGTACGCCCTGCCACACGTCAAAGGGATCAGATACAACGACACCCGTTGCGCATCGTAACATACCGGGTTCGGTGGCTAACCACACACCGAGGCCCAGATAACCCGACACGATTAACTGCGGCGCAAAGAGCTGAGAACACAACAGACACGTCAAACTTCCCAGCCACCTGCTTGATCCTATGTGAAAATGTGTGTACCTGCGGCAGAACAACCGGCCTGGAGGACATCCTCCTCCTTTCCCTCAAACTCGAAAGACCTCTAAACACTTGGAGAAGTGATTCTGCAACACCCACGACCCCAGCCAACGGGAAGCGAGCAGAATGCAACCTGCTGGCCTGAGACAAAAACCTTTTCTCGCAGCTATAGTGACAAGATTTCACCAAAGAGGAGCGTAGACATGACACAGCAATAGCCCTTTTTACAAGTTTTGAATGGGCAGAATCATACCTCAATAGTCCCCTTCTTTGACTGGGCTTCATACGACCAGCAGTGGTCGTAGGTGTTGCAGAATCACTTCTTAAAGTGTTTAGAGTTCTTTTGAGTTTGAGAGAAAGGAGGAGGATGTCCTCCAGGCCGGTTTTTCTGTCGTATGTACACACATTTTCACATAGGATCAAGCAGGTGGCAGAGAAGTTTGACGTGCCTGTTTTGTTCTCAGCTCCTTCAAAGTTGTCCCGTCTTTGCGCCGCAGTTAATCGTGTTGGATTATCTGTGCCTTGGTGTGTGGTTAGCCGCCGAACCCGGCATGTTACGTGCGCGACGGGTGTCGTGTATCTGATCCCTTTGTCGTGTGGCAGGGTGTGCATAGGTCAGACGGGGAGGTGTGTCGATGTTAGGGCCAGGGAGCATTTTCTTTCCCTTCGATCTTCACCGTCGGGACACCTCGCAGTTCACTGTGACAGGTGTTCGTGTTCTCCGGTTTTCACAGAGATTAAGATTCTGGCTCGTCACCGCAACAAAGTGGCTAGAGAAATTAATGAGGCGTTTTTTTTTTATTTCTACCTACGGAGCGGACACGTGTGTTAGTGCCCCGTCCGTGGCTTTGGCGGATGACGATGTGTCTTTTCTCAAGAAATTCGGCATATTTGTTTAAGTGCTCGGGCGTGCCTCAAGGGGGTGGATTATGTTTTATCTATCTTGCATCTTTTATGTTTTCTTTTCTGTTCCTCGCAGGAATAAAGCTTCAGTTGTCAGTCAGCGTTGTGTTCGTTCACTTCTCGTTCTTGTCCCTTGTTTTTTTCGCGCTGTTTTCCAAGTTTGCAATATGAGCCAACTAGCCCAACTTCACGCCTTGTTGTAGCTAGAATAACAGGCTGTTTTTTTTTTAATCAAGCGGGTCTACATCAATAAAATGCTAGTTAATTAAACTACTTTCATGCGCAAAATATTCGGTCATCGGACGAATATGGCCAATTGATCTGCCAGGCTTAAGAATACATCTTGTCATAAAGTATCACTATTTTTAACTACTGTGATTTAAATCAAATAAATCTGATTGATATGAAATAGATATATTATAATTATATATTTATACATATATATATATATATATATATATATATGTATATATATATATATATATATATATAGATAGATAGATAGATAGATAGATAGATAGATAGATAGATAGATATATTAATCAAATAAATCTGATTTCGAGCAAATCATTCAAAAAAATTTAATTTAAGAAAATATTTATGTTTTCATTCTGCCTTTGAGTCCGTGTCAAATAGACAGTGTAACTGCGCCTATGTGTGTATGTCCTCAATCTGAAAGAGGTATTACAATGGGGTTGCTTGTGAGGGCCCACTATTGGAACAGTCTGCCTGGACAGCATTAAACTTACCGTGCACAACGTGCCGTCGGGATGCGTCCTTACTGAGATGCTGGGAAGAAGGAGCCTCTCAAAGCAGACATATTGGCATGGATTGAGAAACTGAAACAATACCCGTTTCTGCTTTTAGTACGAAACACGTAGTACATAAGCTAAAGCGAGAGTGTAGGCGAGCTGGTTTAAGGTAGACACAATGAACCAGGAGCAGAGGGGAAAAAGGGTAGGCATAAAAAGGTAGACACAAAACTACAATCTGAAAAAAAAGGTCAAGTTTTCTTTCGTCCGTCCCTTTTTTTTTCTCCTCTCCCGGGTTTACATGTTGAGGTACTGTATGTTGTTTTCCTGCCGTTACTCATGTTTTCTCGAATTTCCCATTAACCTTTTTGCGTTTCACTAAACTGTTTGATCCCGTCACCTTTCCATCATTTTATGCGTTGTTTTTTTCCCTTTGCAATCTGCAAACTGCACATACTACAAAATACGCCTTGCTTTACCTAGTAATCAATGATATTTAAAAATGGATGCATTAATATCAAAACTGCGCGAAAGAGTAACCGGGCGCAGGGAAGACCGGGCCTTATGGCAAAGCACATGGTCACTCTTTCGCAATAATACGTTATAAAAAAATAAAGCGGTTGCAGTTTATCAAACCAGACTCTTTTTTTAGTGTTCATTGTACATTTCGTTTCAACTACGATGGGCACATTCCGCCTACCTCGGAGCTAGCGCGCGCACAAGGCCCCGTTGCAGCCTGACAACTTCAGAACAGACCACCGTTAGACGAATACCAGCTGAGCTGTAAATTGTGCCATTGAAGTTCATGTTGCTGATGAGTACGTATGTCCCAGCCAAGTCATCATGACGTCTTGCATCTTGTGACAACTATGCAAAATGTCCGTTGCGTTAGGAAGGATTCACTGCGGCTATGTCAGACTGAACAAGTTCAGCGTTTATTATGATGTCACGGGTTTGCTCCCAGCAGAAGCTGTGCCACTTGAGACGCGGTCGTTCGTGATGATGTCAAATGCTTACCGACATAGCAGGGCGGCCTTTTGAAAACCTAAAACGGGCCGAAAGGCGCCAGATTTATTTCACTGAGGACCCGTCGTTTATGGTTGCTCTGATCACCTTCAAGACATAATGACTGGTATCCAGGCATGTAGCCAGGATTTTGTTTCGGGGGCAGGGGGGAGGGGGGGGGGGCGCCCATGACAAAATGCTGTATGAGGGGGAGGGGGGAGAGGAGGCCCCAGCAAAGTGGAAGATTTCGGGGTGGGGGGGAGGGGCCCGGGCCCCATGCCCCCCCCCCCCCCCCTGGCTACGTGCCTGCGGTATCACTAAAATGCTAATTAGGTGTTTTAGGCTTCAAAATATTGAATATCATGACGACATCTTGAATTGTGGACGATAATCACACACAGCAGACAAAGCAAGCTTCAATTATGCCAGAAGTTTCAGCATTTATGTTATTCCGCATATACCTCTCCGTTTCAGCACAACTTGGCAAAGCACGAACACTACAGCTTGCGTGAACCAATGAAGACAACAGAGCCAATTGGCACGTGACAGCTCTCCAAAGAAGGAATGCACATTCCTTTTTGTGGAATGCGGAATGTATCAATTTCCTCGCTTCGATTCTCTGATTGGCGTTTCGGGGCCATAGCCTTTGTCGTTTGCCAAGTTCTGCTAAACAAAGTTCTTGCCTGCGCTCGATGCAACGCTGCAACCTGGAAAGCTGGCGCCATCTCTGAAGCTCGTCGACAAGCATAATAGCAGCGAAGGTCGCGGAATATTTGAATTGTATTGTAGTCTTCAGAATCGCCTGAATAATCTGGTTAAGAAATAAATCGCCTATTAGATATACAGCGTTGGCCCTTTTATTTCCACGTGGACTCTTCAGACATCTTATTCGGATCTACCGAACAGCTTGGGTCCAGCGAAATATTGATCCCAAATGCGCGTCACGCGAGCCTCACATCAAGCATAGTTTTCGTTTCACCTCTGCACGTATACAGCTGTCTAATGTCGTGGTCACTATATAGCTAACCGGACTTCAGCCCCCTTCAGGAGAGCACTTTGAAATTCATAGTTCTCACATTCTCTTTTATTCTGCGCCTTGATTGTCAACCGTGAGCCATTGCTGCCAATCAAGACTGCCTGATATGAATCGAACGATCTTGTAGGAGGGAACACTGTTGGTGTTTACAATGTTTACGTCTTTGTGGTCTCAGGGCCCACAACGGTCACGACTTCAAGTTTCATTGTATTCAGGTACGTGTGCTACTCACCAGAATGCTTGGGAAGACCAAAGAACATTTTGGAGGTGGAACCCGAGCGCAGTCTTGGGCTGGCATAGTCGCGGCCAACACTGCAACTTCCCCCCAAGATATTCGATTCCATCATTTTAGTACTGCCCGTGCTAATTTTACTGACTATTAAGATTCTTAAACATGCTTTGGAAGAATCCCCTTTCTTATTTCCGAGAAACGTTATTTTATTTCGAAGCAGCAGTGGTAATTAATTTCATTGTCGGTCAACGTTTTGTGTCAGATCGGAGACTGACATATATAAAATACTTCATGAAATATTATTGTCAATTTCCTTCTAATTTTCTCACTCCGTCAGCCACTTTTATATAAGGAAGCGTTCTGTGGGGAGAATCATAACGAATAGGTCTCTCAAGGCGGGCTTTCGAGAGCACATTAAGAATAAAATAACTTGCCAATTGAAATTGTTCGGGAATTCAAAACCTTGGGCGTGATCTTTAATGAACATGTGTCTTGGGATTCCCACATCAGAAGTATAACTTTAAATTAACTGGAGTCATTGGTCTAACTTATAGAAATCGCTTTGTGCTTCCGCCGTTCGTCAAGAATGTTGTGTATAGGTCTTTATTTTAAACGTATATCAACTACTGTCATCGAATCTGAGGTACGACTACAGTGACCGACCTAAACAAAATTCATTGACTTAAAAAACTGATGCGTGTTATTTACAACGCCCCGTACGACTCGCATACTAAATTTTTTCGATGGCTAGACATACTAACAGATCATAACATGTACAGTTGCAGGCTCATTTCTACCTACAAAAAAACAGACATATAGCCACAATGAAACAATTTCGGAGTTGTTAATGTTGACAAAAAATAAACCCGGGTACGAAACTCGAGGATTGAAATGCTGGCTGATGACTACTAACAAAACTACTTACAGAGATCAAATGATAAAGCACACTTTGCCAAAACTACCAAGCCATTTAGCAACTAACTCTATAGATTTACACATATTTTAAACAATTAACAAAATTCATACAGTCATAGCATAGACGTGAAAGAAAGGTGTGCTCACCGCAGGTTGAGTACATTTGACGCAAAGCTTATTTTGTATATTAATTATCTGTTCCACTTGCTTTTTCAGTGTATTTTTGTAAACAGTGTGTACTCTTACCATTTGTCAAACTTTTTCTGGATGCGTTATTATTTCTGTTAAATCACACGTTCGCGTAATTTTATGTTATATATGTATGAAAGTGTTTTGTATCTCGGGAAATGTCTTTTTGATACTGGATTTTGGGGTTATCTGTAATCCATGCTGTGTTTATCTATTAGGAATATCCAAGCATAAGCGCTTAACACAACGCTGACTTATTGTTTTTTTAGAGCGCAGCTCTTAGGCGCCCGTTTCCGGCTTGAGCGGCGTCGCCGTCGGCGTCGGCGTAACCGCGCGGTGCAGTATGGGAAATTTCCCATAATGCACCGCGCGACCCCCCCCCCCCCCCCCGCCGGGGTCACGTGCCCCCCCCCCCCCCCCGGAGGACATTGAAGAATGAGGGGAGGAGGAGGAGGAGGAGGAGGAGGGGTATACCCTCCCCTGAGTACCCTTCCCTCCTCCTCCTCAAGAGCTGCGCTCCAATTCGGCGTTACAGGGAGTTGTAAACGGCTTTCATTTTTTTTCTCTGTATCGCTGCCACTGCCTTGCAGGGGGACCAAGGGCCTCGTCAAGTTCAAGCTATCAACCTCATCACTGGTCAGATTTTTTCTTGGCTTCCCCATTTACATGTCGATTGGGACAGAAATTTGATTTGTACTAGAATTAGGGATGATTTTACGCAAAACGCAAACTAGTGTAGCCTGTGTGGCGGGAAACCGTCTGCCGATATAATCATTAAAAAATAATAAAATGAGTCTTATCGTTTTTACGCTTCCGCAGGGCAATTTCAATATCTTCCAGTGACCAAACCACTGACTGCATTTTTGCTATTTTCATGTTCATACTGAACACGGAGAGATTAGGCTCCCTTCGGAAATTTATTTATCAATAGGCCGGTCTAAGCAACATCTGAAAAACACCTGACTTGGCATGTTGCATTGCAAAGAACTTGCAATACGCAATTTTACTACAGCGAACTTGAAGGTTAAAAGGACCACTGTTTCGGTGTTAACAGTTTCTTCTGCCTATACTGCAGATGTCTCGGAGCAACACTTCAACAAAACCACTTTGTTGCTTTGGCAGGCACCCCTATAGAGAAGATATATAGAGCAATATCACTGTTCTCGGTGTTTCACCCTTTGAAGTTTCCTTCTTTTTTAATGCTGAAAAATATATTTAAAAAAACTGCGCTTACGCGCTACATTACACTCTAAGAAATCGTTTGTGTCTAGTTTCCCAGAAAGCTTTTGGAGAGCCAGTCGCTGCGATCTGCGGAGGAAGCTCGGGGAAGGAAGTGGCTGAAAATTTCCTAAAACATCTGTCTGCGCTGTGTCTCTTAGCATGACGTAAGCATGTGGAACGTCTGACTCTCCAAAGCGCTTCGCAGCAAAGTAGACCTACTGAAGTTTTTAGTGTGTAGAACTCAATTCACAACAGAGGGCTAGAAAATCGGGAACTCACCTGACGCAAACACAACAACAGAGATGTACTTTCTCGTAGTCGACATCATCCTTCCTACAGTTGTTTGAATCCAAAGAAGCTCGAACTGCAACCCTTACAGAATGCAGAATGAATATGAGACACTATAGCGGCCAGTCCGCTTTCGGATGAAGTCTGCCGCTGAATCTGGCTTGGAAACAACTCAGAAAAATGGCTGCCTTCCAGACCTTGTCACCGGTATGCCGCTGATGTGCTGCGGCCCATTCTTCTACGCGTGTTGATCTTGTCTTCGAGAAAGTGTGTGGACCCAACAGCCGTTCTGCTTGATCTCCGGCGCGTGTCGGGATGAGATGTTAGCCAACGCCCGTTATTGACAGCCATGAATATAGCAGTGAAAGATGGACCTTTGTGTGGAAGGAGCTTATCAAGAATAAGCCGCGGAGCGACCTAGAACAGAACTCTACTAGGCTTAAGTGCTCAAGTTCTGGTATAGGGGTGCTTGGTTCAGAATTCAATTGCACCAGTTGTAGAAATATGCCGGCTCATGTAAGGGTATTGAGACCTTTATTTATTATGTTTATCTTTTTGATTTGCCAAGTTGATTGTTCCACTGAGAAGCATGTTTATGTTCAGCAGGCTGAAAATAAAGTGAATTTCATTCGCCATGCGCAGAAGGAACTTTTTTCTAAGTGCTCAATGCCTCTTTCTTAGATGGAAATAATTACGACCATGATGGTGTAATTATTTTGCTTTTAGCTCCTTATAATATGTAGGAGTTGAACACTTAAAATTATGTTCCAAACAGTCATTATAAAGTTGTAACAGGTAGTACCAGGATCCCAAGCAAATTTAAATACATTAACTATAAAAACAACTAATTAAACAATACATTAATCATTTGAGCCGGTAGTGTCATGAGACCAGAAGGACAAGAAGGAGTACTTGGGAATCCAGTGCATGTTTCAAGTATCGAGCGAAAAGTGCCGCTTTCAAGTAGTTCAACACTCCCAGGAAACGTTTCCGTACCTATGTAATCGCGTTTAGTTTTTATATACGCAGTTTTATTTTAATTAGTAACTTTATCCGAAAGAGACGTCGTGTTTACAGTTTCTTTAAATTGAAATTATGTATCTACTTCATGGCGTTGTATCTTTCAGCTACGCTTCAAAGTCAGGTATAAAAAATCGCCACCAGACGGCACCTCCTGCCTTTATTGCGTATGTTTTTAGCTGGAAAAATGCAAAGCCGCGTTATATTCAAGTTAAAAAGACACTGCAATACCCCGAGGCGATCAATTTATATCGAGGGTTCATTCTGTACAGAAGCGACATCTAATAATGCGTTCATTTCAGTGCTCACAACTCATGGGAATCGAAATAAATATTCCTGACATTTGTTGACGTTCCACTTGAGCAAACTGCGGCGTTGGGTCGTTTCTGAAGCAAAAACCCAGTGCGAGTGTAATCGCAGTGACGGAGCTTTCTCACCGACGGGACATGTGGGGCGACAAAAGTCTGCACATTCGCAACAGTTAATTAGGGTGTGAGTGTTTATAGTCACTAATTGCAACCGTCAGGTTAACTTAATAACGCCAAATTACTCAGGCTCGACACATACGAAGGCTCTTGTTTCATTTCTATAATTAACCCGAGTTAAAGAACTGCGATAAAAAGAAGGGAAAACGATACATAACGTCTCGGTCTTACGCTCAGCGACTAAAGTATTACAAAGAAAATCGCTTTCATACACTCGACAACCCGTTACGCAAGTTTTTTCCGATGTTTAGGATTAATTATAAAGGTCCTTTACCAGCTTGCCTTCGTCTTCACTCCTTCTTGTAGTCCTACATTCCACTTTTTCATAAATGCGGGCATTGATTATATTAAATTATCGTCGGGGCGGAGGTTCTTCTTTTTTTTTTCTTTTTTTTACCGCTCATTATGTTTAATTTTTGCGCTGCAGCATCGCATGGTCGGAAAACCAAAACAGCTACACGCGCGTAAAAAACAACCACAGTGGTTCGGCTTTGTTCAACATGCGTGACGTCACATTGTGCAGTTTCGTGTAGTACGACCCTCACGTGTCCAGAGGGTATTCAAGAAAACGCCATATTGTTCGTCCTTGTTCGCAGCGCATGCTCACAACTAACCGTTTATCTTCCACTAAGAACAACTATCGGGATCGGGAGGAACGCACAATTATGTACGTTCAACCTTCATTGCACCCATTCAGGATTGTACGTTGTTATTGTCAGGTGATAAATGGTAGCCAGTCACGAGCATGCGCTGCAACCAATATGGCGTCCCGTGTATGCCTCCTACACCAATAAGTACGCACTCCCTCCAGTACCTATCTTCATACTACCATGTTATCTATTCACATCGCGACAGTCGCTGACAGCTTAAGAAAGGTAGAGCGTTGTATCACGCCCACGCTTCTTTCTTCGTGATTTTTCCTCCGGCGTTCCGATTACAGTGCCTGGAGTGCGTCTCCGATTGGCGTGTTTAGCGTCCGATCCCGCCCATACATTCAACAATGGTAGCGAAGGGGCAACAAATGACGTCACAGAAGCCGGCGTTCACCGCTGTCGGATGTTGCGATCCTGGCGGTTGGTTGTAGAAATGCTGTCAAAAAGTACGAGCGGACGCGAGTGTCGCTGTCATCGCGGCGTCCCAACCCCTGGCGGCCGAAGCTACCGTGAACCGCCACCCTGAAAAGCGACTTGCAGCGGAACAGGCGTCTGCCATACCAATCACCGCTGCTAGGACACCGCCAGGATCGTGACCGGCGACAGCAAGGCACAATTCTATGACGTCATCAGGCGGAAATAGAGGGACCACTTTTTGGGGTGCGGTAAACACACCAGTCGGAAACGGCGTTCCAGGCACCATAGTTCCGATCGACTAATGCCGCATTCTTGTGGGGTGTAGAACGGTGGTAAGACTAAAAGAACTCGCCACTCCCAGTTAATACGGCAACTCAGATCGAAATCGAAACCAAAATAAACGACTAATATCGCCTTCGTGACACGAAGTGTGATCACAGCAAAAACGTATTACGTCAAAGTGAAGCCGCGAGTTCCCCACCAAACCCGATTTTAAAGATGCTCTTTAGCTGGTGGCAAGTGGGTTAGTTTTTAGTACGCTGGAATCCCCGATAAAAAGGGGTTAGCCTCTTATCAATATTTATATCCATATCCATAGCACCACCGTGACGTCACGTCGCGGCCGTAAAGCTGATATCAGTGTTGCCATCCCTTTCAAGCAGATAGTTTTCGTTTTTCCGTAGACGTCCGAAACCAAACTTTGAGCCGTGATATTTAGAAAACTACACACAATATCGAAAAACAAATTACACCTTGTAAATCTGGGACGCTGACTGAGCTGAAGAGCGGTCGTAATCCCAAATTCTAAAATATTGACCGGAGTCGCCTTTTAATTTGTCAATGACTACAATCATCCCCTTTCCTATATTTCAAAAGTACAATTACAAAAGTATCTGTATTGATGAATGAATAAAACCGTAACCGCTCTTTTTAATGTGATATATTCGATGATAAATTGTTCTAAATTTGTATCGCTGTGCTTCTTTCTTTTTTAATGTATGAAACCAATATTTAGCGTTGGATCGGCTTTTATCAACTTTCGAGACCTATCTGTTGTAGGCTTTGTTTTTCTTGCATGTTTGCACATATTTGAGTCAACTTGGACCCTTCCTACAAGGCCTTCAAAGCCAGGAGTGAAGGCGACAGCTATTGCCCTCCAATCGTCATGCTCTCCCAGTGAAAAAGAACCGTAGTACACCCCACTGGCCATTCAAACTGCGTATTTATTGGAGAGCGATGCCGCTCGCTTACTGGCTATATCGCGGACCTACGAAGATCGATGAATGCACCCAAGAACAATATGCATGCAGGTACTTTTGCAAGTGTGCTGAGCTATCGCCACTGACAGCTTATGAAACTCGGGGCGGGGTGACTCCTGAACATTGTGTCATCGCTCCGCGGGCAATGCGTTTGCGGCATTAGTCGACTTGAATGTCAAAGCACGAATGATGAAGTAAGACATGTCAAGATGATAGCCTACGCTCTCCGAAGTCATCGCCCAAGTCATGACCTAAGTCATCGCCTAAGCCTAAGTTCCTCTGTTTCCTTCGTACGTTTCTTAAGTCATTTATGATTTTAGCACAACCACGCTTTTGATGAGCAGTAGCGCGCATCCTTTTAAACATCGGACAGGTTCCGTCGACCCAGAAATTGCAGTAACGTCAACACTTGTCTTCTATTGGTTGGATTATAAGTCAATGATGAACGTAGTGACGTGAGTCGTCACCAGAGTAGTCTGACCGTCTGTTTCTAGCAGCTTGTCTCCTTGTCTATGAGAAAGAGGAAACAGGGCATTGCTTCGAGACATCAACGAAGATAAAGAATTTTTACTGGTACTTTGTGGTATAGAAGGATTAATGCCGCGAAATTAAACGTCGTAAGTACTCTGATATATTTGGCAAATAGGAGCTTATGAAGTTTTCAAATACTTCAAAAAGCTTGTTGGACTTCGGCAAAACTGGGGGGAAGCTATATTTCAATAAGATTTTATTTTTTGACCAAGAACCAACGCCTTTTTTATTTTTTAATTTCGGAAACAATTTTGGAAGATGTCTTGCACGAATGTCAAATAGCGAAGATAATATATTGATTACACGGGTCATTCACGCCTTTGAAAAGATGACTACATAGGGAAGTTAGAAGGTGTAGGACGACGTTCATACCGCTATGATTGGTTCTACTTTTTTCTTTTCGTATCATTTAGCATTGCAGACGCTGCCCTGTGCTCATAGAACGATCCGGCCTCCGGTTATAGGCACTTTCTTACCCCCCCCCCCCCCCCCCCGATCTTGTTCTGCCCTTCTCTCTTTCTTCTTCACAACATACCATGCACATAATCCGTTTCGTAGGGAGCTCAATGCACAAGACTCCAGTTGGTGGCTTTTGGGTGTCTAGCCTTTGCTATATAAATATGAGTTTAGGCAAGGGATATTGAGAAGGTGAAAAGTAAAGACAGAAACCACACTTTTTTTAAACAAAACCGTCCAAAAAGGTGTTTTATTGGCAAGCACACCAATAATACATTACCAGCCTCATTGAACAGCGGATGATCGAACCATGTGAAAACAACAATTATAAAAAGAATAATAATAATAATAATAATCGGGAGGGCAGATGAAGAGTGTAGACAAAGGATGCGGCAAGGCGCCTCTCCCTCCCCAAAACGAACCACGGCATAAAGAAGTGAAGGTTTCACTGTGA
Source organism: Ixodes persulcatus (assembly GCA_013358835.2). Classification (NCBI taxonomy): domain Eukaryota; kingdom Metazoa; phylum Arthropoda; class Arachnida; order Ixodida; family Ixodidae; genus Ixodes; species Ixodes persulcatus. Next base: position 624,687 of record JABSTQ010011280.1, read on the forward strand.
ACATGAGTCCTTGCACGTATTATCAGGGCTTGAATTGCACTTTGCGAGTAAGGCATGCCTGTAGAGACTTGCTCCATCTCCCTCCTCTGGTGTTGCAGCAACAACCCGTCGTTGGCAATAATTACGCTCGAAAAGCATCGCCGCTACCTATCGCTGTTGCAAAGAGATCCTCGTTGTTGTTGTTTTTTATCACGCGGCCGCAACTGTTTTGTGGCACGCCTGGGACTACGATTGCGTCAAATTTCCCAGGCATCTACATAAACACTCGTTTGGTGTGTACATTAAGTTCAACGTTTGGGTATGCCCTTGGCATAACTTGGCGATTCATGTAAAGTTAGGTTCACTCAACCAAAGCTCTTCGTGTGGTTTGAAATTGTAGCTGCCACCGTACCAAGACTTCGTTCGCCTTGGTGTCCCCTTTCAGCCTAGAAATAAGTTATTTACAGCAATTAACTCATGAACGACTGATCGCTCAGGAACCCTTGCATCACGGTCTCCTTGAGCAGAAGAAGTCTGGCGCTAGTTAGCGCGGGCAGAACGAGAAGATGTTCCAGTCTTTCCCTGAGCCGGATGGCGTGCGTGTCTGACAAGTTGCACCACAGAATCGGAAGCCGAACGAGCAGCCCGGTCGTTGTGGTCGTCGCTCGAAGCTGGTGTAGTTGTCTCAGTGCCGTCACCACCGTATCGTGTTGGGAAGATTTTGTCGGTGCTACCATTGTCGTGAGATGAGGGTGCGGAGGTAGTATCCTCGTCTGTTTTGTGGTTGCCGTCCCCACACGGCGTTGTCGTTTCACCTCCGTGAGTTTCGTCAGGAGTTGTTGGAGCTCCCACGCTTGACCCATCTCCGCCCGATGCTGATGCATCACTATCACCAGAATCGCCGTCAACTGGCTTAGCAGTTGTGTGCTCACCGCCGTTCGCATCTGTTTCAGCTGGAGTTGTTGATTCGTGTTCCGTGCTTGGCTCTGTTGTGGCTTCTCCACCGAAGCCGAGATCAGGAGAAGTTGTATGATCCCCTTCGCCTCCGGGCGCAGAGGTTGTCTCTTGTTTATGCTCGCCATTGGTTCCCTCTCCCCCTTCTGAACCTCCTGAGCCTCCTGAGCCACCCGAACCAGAGATTGGACCGTGGTCAAGTTCGTACTGTCTTCTGGCGTCTGGGCTAAGCTGTGCCAGCAACTGTTCCAGCGTTGGGGGCGTCCTTTGATAATGCGTATGGCCGTGTCCTCCATTCCCGTTGGTGTGACCGTGTCCTCCATTCCCGTTCGTATGACCTGGCTCCTTGCCTGAAGAACCCGTGTCAGAACCAGAATCTGTCGCACCTCCGTTTCCTTCCGCGGTCCCGTGATCTGTGCCTTCTCCAGCGCCATCTGACGTATCCGAAGGAGCAGCCGTTGTTGGAACATCGTCGGAAACAGTGTGGGCCTCTTCTGTGACAACCGGACTTTCTGTTGTCGGTTCCGCCCCATCGTGCCCTCCTCCAGTGGATTCAGTCGTAGCAGCGCTGTCCGTTGGCACTGTGGAAGCACCTTCTGCTGGAGTCTCCTCACGCTCAATATTTCCTGACTTTGTCACTCCATCGCCTTCGGCTACTCCTCCAGGTACAGTGGTAGCCGTTCCTGATGTGCCACTTCCAAATGGATCAAAGGGTCCATGCTCGGACGGAGTAGTCACGCTACCAGGAGTCGTGGTTGCGTCAGGGCCATGTGTCTCATCAGTAACCTTGTTTGAATCAGTAGATTCCGTGCTGTCTTTAGGTGGAACGGCTTCGTTGTCGTGCACTTCATCAGTGGCCTTGGGGCTGTCCTGCTGGGGGAAGTCGTCCAAAGAAAAACCAGTTTTAGCCTCTTCTGTCTGGGCAACGGAATCTAAAGAACCACTTGACGGGCTGCTTTCTGTACTAGGAGCCTCAGGAGCCTTTTCGCTTAGACCACTAGTTGTGCCCTCAAGCCCTGGTGCTTGAGTAGTAACACTTGCGGATGATTCCGTCGCGCCTTCGGCTTTGGGGTTGCCGCTTGCGTCAGTCGAGCTAGAGGACTCACTACTTCCTGATACTCCAGAATCCGTTCCTATTCCTCCAGAAGCGGCCGACTTATCCTCGCCACCAATCGTAACAAATGTTCCTTCGTCAAGCTTCGCAGTCGAGCCGCTGTCAGTCGATGCTGTTTCAACGCCAGCGGTTGTAATTGCTCCAGCAGTTGTCGCTACCGAGGGAGATGTCGTGTCTTCAGTTTTGTGCTCGGAATCAATAGATTGTTCAGGGATATCACCGCTAGCGCTTCCGTCCCCAACAGTCGCGGCAGAATCACTGGCCGCGTTTCCAGGTGGGGTAGTAGCTGTACCATCAGTTGAAACGCCTTCAACAGTGACACTGTCATGAGCTCCGTCGCTGGACGTATCTGAAGAAGTAAAACTCACACCGCTGGAAGCTGCAGTAGTAGTTGTAAAAGAGCTCGAAGAGCCTTCGTTGGAGGGAGTGGGAGTTGTGACATCAACATGATCCTGGCCTGGAGTAGTATTGGCATCGGTTCCTACCGATAATTGGCTTGATCCTTCACTCGAAGTAAGGCCCGCACCTCCAGTAGCCGGTGACTCGCCAGCTTGTTCTGTTTGAGTGGTACTCGATATTCCTGAAATGGTTGAGTCAGTCGGGTGGTCAGCTTCGTTAGAGGTACTGTCAGACTTTGTAGAGGAATCGGCACCAGAGCCACTCGAAGATGCGGTAGCCGTTGTGAGAGAGTCGGAAGACCCATCTGTGTTAGAGGTATGACCTGAAATATCAATGTGATCTTGACCCGGAATAGTGTTCACTTCGGCTCCCTCTGATGTTTGACTTGTGACCTCTTGAGATGCAGAACCGCCGGCACTTTCAGCAGTTGCTGTCTGAGAGGCTTGTCCTGAAACAGCGCTACTTTCTGTTCCTTCAGAAGCCGCGCTAGAGGGAGCACTTCCGCTTGTATCCGAAACAGGGGAGTCCGCCAGAAGACCAGGTGCGTCCGTGGCATGGTCTGTTGTAGGCCCTTGAGTGACATCTTGAGAACTACTGCCTCCAGAGCTCGAGGAATCAGAGGAACCGGACAACCCTGTTGTGGTACTTGAATCCCCACCAGCAGCAGAGGACAGACTGCTCTCGCTTGAAGTCACAGTTCCCTCAGAAGCCACGCTAGAAGAACTTCCACTTGTGTCCGAAATATGGGATTCCGCAAGATTACCAGGTATGTCGTTTGCAGCATCAGTTGTAGACCCTTGTGCAGTATCCTGAGAACTACTGCTTCCAGTGCTTGTTGACTCGAAGGAACTAGAGAGTCCTGTTGTGGAACCTGATTCCCCACCTGCAGCAGAGGACGAACTGCTTTCGCTTGAAGTTACAGCTCCTTCAGATGCCACGCCAGAGACAGCACTTCCACCTGTATCCGATACATGAGAGTCCGCTTGATGATCAGGTATATCATTGGCATGATCTGATGTAGACCCTTGTGGAGCATCTTGAGAACTACTACCCTCAGTGCTTGCCGAATCAGAGGAACTGGATGGTCCTGAAGTGGCACTTGAATCCCCAACTGCAGCAGATGTCTGACTTCTCTCGCTTGAAGTCGTGGTTCCAACAGTCACGTCGAGGTTCGACTGTGTGGCGGTTCCCGGAATCGAATTTCCTTCGGCACTTGTAGATGTTGAAGCGCTTGCTTCGGTTCCATGATCAGCTACGCTACTGGCATCTGTTGCTCCAGAAGAGGTGCTAGTTTCGCCTGAAACAGCACTTCCTACAGTTATAGTGGCACCGGAATCAGTGGAGGGTCCTGGCACGGCAGTGGCGTCTGTGGTACTGTGTGATTCGGTGGTTTCACTGGAACTGACACTGCCCGTAGCCGTAGCGGTGCCATCCGTGCTCTCTTCTTTTATTGAGCTACTGTCTGTAGCTCCCAACGAAGTGCTTGTCTCGGACGAAGACGCTGTGCCAGTCGTTACACCTGCAGTGCCTTGCACGTCTGCAGAGCTCTCACCGGCTGCACCAAAAGTGGTACTGGTTGCTGCAGACGACTCGGTGCCACCGGACTCAGCATTTGTTAGTGATGAAGTCTGGCCGATTGTGGTAGCTGCACTGCTATCTGTAGACAGGTGGCCTTCGCTCGTGGAGGTGGAGACATCAGTGCCTGACGCTCCCACAGACGAAGAGTCACTGCCTCCACCGATACCGATCGTAGAAGTCTGGACCTGTGTCACGCCATCCTGCGTGGCGCTTGCGCCCGCGTCTGCGTGGGTGCTGGCCTCTTCTGGGGCGTGTGCAGTAACTGTAGTCAAAGAAATACGAGATACCGTAACGTGCCCTGGCAACCCGCTAGCGTTAGATGCTCCAGTTGTTTGACTGCTCTCTCCAAATCCAGCCTCCGTCGTTTGCTGTCCCTGAAGCGCGCTGTCCACCTTCGTTGCACCTGGAATTTTCTCCGAAGGGGGCAGTTTTCCATCAACGTCCTGACTCTGAACTGGGACTGCTACTGTTTTCAGGCCATCAACAGACACTGGAATGACTCCTGTAATGGTGTCAAATCCGGTCGTGATCGGATTTCCTTCAGCATCAAAACCGTTATCAGGCGGGGGAATATGTGTGGTGTACCGTTTGACGGGGTTTGTGACATCAGGAACAGCTTGTGTAGAAGATAAGTCATCGTACAGCGAACTTGGGAACGCCGACTGAGTGACAGTGCCTCCGACACGCTGGAATGTGGTGGGGAACGCGCTCTGCGCGGTCTGTGTCCCGATCCCCCCTTTGACTTGCGGTGTTGTACCTACGGTACGAGTACCCGCGTTCGTAAACCCAAAAGCAGGCTGAGTGGACGTGGGGAACTTGGAAACGATAACCCCGGAGGTTGGCGTAATACTTGGTCCGGGTAAGAAGGGGAACCTTGAAGCTGTCGTGGTCGACGCATCTTCTGCAAGAAAATAAAAATATTGCAGTTATTAGAACTAAGCTATGCAGGAGCCAGCATTAAAAGTTTTCCACCCGGGAGATTACAGCCTTCGAAAATAGGTCGTTACAGCGTTAAGTGATCGTGGCTCAATTCATTTTTTTAATTAAGGTGGTGATTTTCAGGCATTCATGTTTGATGTCTACGCAAGACGAAAAAAGCTGTCTTTCAATGACACGGACTTGAGTCGCGTAATAAAGTTAATTATCTCTCTGTCTTTCAAGGACCATAAACATTAAAATGATTTTATATATATTTTGTGACCAAGCACTAAACACTTTTTTTGTAATTGTGAAGATTATAAATATAAAAGAAACAAACTTCGTTGAGACATTATCAGATTTCTTATTTATGATATGATGGTGTACTAAATCGTCTCTACTTGTGTTGTCCCCTAAGTATCGCCAGTCGGGTATTTTTTTATTATATTCAACATCCTGCATCTAACTTGAGCCCATATATTTCGTTGGCGAGCACAATTGATTGGGACTGTGAGACTTATATTTCAGTGGCATAGCACTCACATGACATGCAAAAAAACACAAAAACAATCGCGGGGACTCGGAAAGGAACGAGGCAAGATAAGTGATTGATTTAAAGCATCAACCAGCACTAGAATTTCGAAAGTTATATTTCACGTGTAAAATATTTCGGTGTAAAGGATGTCTTTTGCTATATATATTTTTTTTAAATACCGCAGTGGCCAATTAGTTGTACGTTCATACCAGAATTATGTTGTGCTGAAACCACTTTTCTATTAGTATTATTACTAGCACCTGTTGTAATACGGAAACTTCTCACCAAGGCGAAGACATCTGGTTTTGCTACCATAGCATTTTTTTTTTTTTTATTAAACTCACCGATTCATTTTATCCTCAAAAAGAGTTTTGCGAAACGGATGTCAGCCATTTCTTGTGGACGCAGATGATTGGGGGAATATATTAGACTTACATGTGGTGAATCAGGATTTCGCCACTTTGGGCACGCGATAATAAAAATATTCTAAAAAAACTTGCCTAATAAAAACTTAAGAAGTTTGGTTTCAATTACAAAATCAATGTAGAGCTCTATTTCAGAAAAAATTAATATTTTGTAACCAAACTGAACTGACGATGTCAAGTTCCAGGGGCTCACGATGAAATAGGCAATCCTTATCTCGGAGCAATATTTCGTAGATATAAAGCGTAATTAGTTTACATTGTAATTAAATGACATTGTAATATTAAATGTACAATATAGTTTCATGGTGTCTCGGAAGTCTATGTGTAGAAAACTGCGTGTGTTTTAACAACAACATAAACGTTGCCAGATAAATTTATTTTGGGGGGGGGGGGGGGGGGGGAGAACGTAAAACTAAGTGGAGTATAATACGCGAAAGGACAATCCAAACTCTTTTTCTAGATCTCCTGGAGCACCTTTTTCGGTTTATTCAACCCCGCTCCATAACGTTGAACGGGACCGCCGTATTGTGAACGAAAGGATGTACGGATGCAGCTAATCCCATCGAATTTGGCGAGAACTCTCGCAATATAGCCGGTGTTTATAATACGTCGATTTAAACGCTGCCGCACGCTTCTAAGGTCAAGCTTGGAAATTTCGGTGCTGTGGGAAGATTGACTGGTTCTTGGCGGAACAACTTTTTTTTTCTTTAAGTTCTGACCGGGCTTTTAAGACACGTACCGAGGGGTGGACAATGGTCGTAGCGCGGACAGCACTCCCCGGGCACGTAGCGGGGTTCGCAGTCGCCCCTGAACTGGCAGGCTACCAGAGTGCACCTGATGGAGCTCCCCTGGCAGAAGCACACGTAGCAGGGACTTTGAGGACTGGGAACCACGTCGCCGTCCTTGTACTGCTTGCCGTCTTGCTCGCAACCTGAGAACAAAATAAATCGAAGGCGGATTCGGTATTTGTGGGCAGTGTTTCCGACCTGAGGAATTGCTCGAACGTAATTGCCCGGCGTAATAATATAGGTGTTCGTGTTCTTTCGTTGTAATGTTTGTTTCTACAAGGAGTTTAATTATGCGTTCCCTGACCACGCGTCCCCTGAGAAACTTGCGCTTACTACAACCGTCCTTGTGGAACGAAGATTGGAAATCCGATATTTGCTCGACAGAGCACGGAAGAACGTGGTGATCATCATTTGCTTGCTTAACGAGTTTCACGGAAAGTGTTACGTCAGATGCGTACTTACTCGTTTCAGCTGGATAAACATACGTGAACAATAAACCTCATCTGTGTGTGTGTGTGTGTGTGTGTGTGGTGTGTGTGTGTGTGTGTGTGTGTGTGTGTGTGTGTGTGTGTGTGTGTGTGTGTGTGTGTGTGTGTGTGTGTGTGTGTGTGTGTGTGTGTGTGTGTGTGTGTGTGTGTGTGTCTGTGTGCTTTTTTCTTGTTGGAGCTCGCTAGTTCCTTTTTATTCGTGTTTATAATCACAAACTGAGGGGCTCCCTTTAAATAATGAGCATTCACAAAGATTAAAAGGGTTAACACTGCAATGGTTGACTTTACTAAATGCTCCTTTAATATTTTGTGGATTCTGAACAAATGTAACTTACACTTTGCACGTGAATCGTACTGTAGCTAAGGATTAATTATTACGCATGATTTCCAAACATTTTTCCTAAAACGTTGTTTGTTATATGCTGTCTACGCGCCTAGAAAATATATATATATTTAATTGCTCGTCAAACGAAAAATATTGTTTCGGATAAGAAAATACCTAGTCAGGTGCTTTTCGCGCTGAAATGTACGTATATTCATGATAGAACAAACTTTCACCAAAAAACGTCTTATCAAATATTTGATGTTTGTGTTGTTTTTGTTTTACTGGAAAGAAAAATCCGCAAGAGCCATCCTGGTCTCATATGTTATCTCTTTACTTTATATGTCGTACGTAAATACGACACCGGAAGTGACTCCTACGTGATATCTGTTTGGAAATTTAGGATCACAAATGTAGAGCAAGGTTCCTCTTTGCTTTGTGAATCACATGATGCTAAACAAAAAAAGCAAACCACGTGTGATCACTTACGAAGCAGGGGTTTGAAGGATCTTTTAGCTTCAGGCAGGAATACTTTTGTTATATGACGCACTTTCAATGTTCCCATATTCGCAATATAATATAAGCGTGAACGGATTGGAAGGTTTAGTATAAGTACAAGTTCAGCGACGAAAGTAAACAAAGCGACTAGCTAGAGCCCATGTAATTGTTACTTCTGACATATGGGTCAGGTTTTACCTACCAGTGCTTGTTGTATGACTATTGGTAACAACTTACCTACTGGTTTTAAGGGTTTTTGATCAATACAGGGAACGTTCTATTGTCAAACTCGCGGCATGGTTTTGAATAGGTATCTTTACATTGTTAGTCTAAATACCTTGAATATAAATTCTCTAATGACCTGTTGAAGCCCTCATCTGGCTTTACCGGTATTAAACGCACCCCGAAGTCACGCAAAAAGTGGTGGGCGGGAAATGCTGGCACTTCAAATTTCCCCCAAAACTAAGAACACTACAAACAGACTGTCACCAATAAATTACAGATATGTGTTGCAGGCACTGTAAAAGTGATCCATGCACCGAGCAACCAGGGGCATGCGCTTCGCAAGAAGAAAAGGAAGGCAAAGAACCGTTTCCAAGAAAAACAAGAACATAATGTGGAGAAAATTGTGATTTTCACTTTTTATTGCAAACTCAAGGAGGAACAAACAAGGCGTTGCCTCGGCTTCTCATGCATTCTACCGGTCCATTCTGCCCAGCGTACGTTCGCTCGGTCAACAGAAAGACATACATTAGCGAACGACTTAACCGTCATGGGTAGTGTTGCGTGCTCCGTATGGCCAGTCAACTTCTCCAGTTGAATAATTTACTCCCAGTATCATTTTATGGTGAATACCACGAAAGGAACACGCGGGGTCTACCAAGACTGTCATGCTGCGCAAACGTTCGTTCCAGTTGCTGCGATCAGTAGTTTCGCCAGTCCATGCATCATGCATCCTTCGTAGATGTCGCTCACCCCATACCGAAGGAATAATTGAGTGCATCCGTCCGAAGTAGCTCGGCTCAAGTTCGACGAAATGTCGCGATAGGCGCTTCGGTTCGCCAGCGAGCAACCGAAGATCGACTCGCGATGCACCTCCTCTGCGACTCGAACAACTCTGCCTCTTATGCGTGGACTCAATCGTGCGAGACAAGCTCACCGCACTGGTACTCGGGGCAGCACTGCCCGTCCCTGCGCACCGCCTTGCAGTGGGGCTTCACCTCGCACTCCCTGAGCACGCAGGCGAAGCCCGGCGGCCGGCACTTGCAGCTCTCGCAGGGGTCTTCGGTGGGAATCGGGTCGCCGGTCCGGAACAGCACCCCGTCCACGTTGCAAACTGGCCAGTCACATCGCACGCGCGCACATGTCAAAGGGGTAGATCGCAGCGACGACACGAACGTATTGTCCTGTCGCTGCACGCTGCTAACACCGTCGGCGCCCCCATGCACATTTCGAAAGGGACAGGCGCCTTTGCTAGCACGACAGGTTGCGTGTGGTCGCATGGGCGAGAGCCGATCCCGTCATATGAAAAGATCGAGAGTGAACGGTATTACATTTTCGTTTTTTTATACAGTTGTTGGCAACTTGTATGACCGTTCGCCGTTTAAAAATGTCGTATACTCTTTGAGTTGCCGCTCTGGATTTATTGTCTATCTTACTGGGACTGTTGAGCGAATTTTAAAGGAAAAAGGGGACGGCGGTTAAAGGGCTCTTTATTTGTGACGAGTGAGATCGTCCCGCATGCATTAAAAGAAAAGCCGATAAATTTTTCATACGTCATCTTGGTTATTACAGTTCGTATTGTATAGTATCAAAAAGTGTCCTTGTGATTGCGTGTCATTTGTGAGCAAAACCTTATTTGCAATTATTAGTGAGGGATAATCACATAACTGTCGCGGAGCCTTCGGGTAATCAGACTACACTTCAGAATAATATTCGTCACGGTCTTGTCTCTTCCCTCTCTCTTTTTTCCTTCTTTCTTACAGACACACAAACACGGACTTCTGCTAGGGATTTCGATATTTTAAGAAATTGGTGTCATGAGAAGACTAAAATATTTACCCGTTAACAGATGAAGAGGATAAAAAAGAAGTTTTTGTCTTGTTCAAGAAAACAAAAGATTGTATCGCTTAATCGAAAAATGGGGAAAAACATGGGGGCCGTGACTATGTTCCGTGTTCGAAGGTGTATACAAAAAGTGTGATTTAGTATACCACTCTTTGCATTTTTTATATTTCTATGCGGTCTTATTTTTCTACATATACGTGACTTGACGCACGAATTCGAAATAATCACGTTACAGGATCGGGTGCTTTTATTTTATGTCATAATTCAATCACTTCAACTAAATCACAGAAAGAAAACAAAAAACGTTGCGGCTCGTTTTTATGATGTCATATTTCAATCACTACGAGTTTGTAGATGATTATCTCCAAATTAGAGATTAAATATTAATATTGGGTTATAAACTAAAAGTATTCTCAATAATATTGTAGCCTATCAAGAACACGCTGGCAATTTAAATTACTCTAAATTGTTATTATTGCTTTTGTGTTAAAGTCTCCAATAATTCAAAAGTTATGTTCAAGAGAAAAAAAAAAAAAAGAACGTTCGTTTACTGATACGTATTGGTGTTTGCGTAACAATGTAAATTCGAGCATTTCGTTTTATTTTCCTCAATTTATTTAGGCTAATAGATCGCTATTTATTTAAAACGACGCGCAATGAGAGGATATTTGAAAATTCTTACTGCGCGCCACACAAATAGAAAGTGAAATGGGCACTTTTCGGTATATTTTGCATGTTAAACTAGACATTAATCTTTTTTTTTGCCCATTAACTCGACAAACATTCACCGTAACTAATTTAATTTTTAAAAGGTATAGCTCTATATATGGGTTTTTCAAGTTTAACATAATGTATACTGAAAGAAATGTTAAAGGCGGCAATAATGTTTGAATTATACGTTATGATTTATGCGTGACAACCCATATTTGAAATGGAATAAACATCGTTTACTTTCATGAAATAGGGTGTTCTCATCATTCTTATACTAGCCAATACTCACTACTCTAGAAGAACGTGATCCCCATTTACTTCCACTTCTTCACCTAATGCTCGCTCTGTATAACTGTCGCGTCTTCATTCTCCCCCGTCTCTTTACGCGGGGCTTCTAGTGTTTCCTTCGCTTCCTATCCAGAATTTATATTCCCGAGGAGCAGAGCCGTGCCCTCCAATCCACGGGCCCACTTAGAAACCCTCGACTCCATCGTTTGCTTGCGGATCCGTATCTTAACCGGCTCCACTTTACTTGATATACGCTGCCTTCGTTAATCACAGGCGTGTCTAAATGGTAGAGATATATATATTGTTTTTACAACTTTGTTCTTCTCTCGTCATCCGGAGCACGTCTGACGGCAGCCCAGACCTGTACACACTCCACGTACATGGCTGCCTTTGCTCAGTGTCATCCGTGAGCTCCGCCGTCTTCTTGGCGAAACCTGAAGGCATCAATTATGCATCGGATGACACCGTTGGGAAGTATTTTGCCTTCGGTGCTCGCCTTTTGTGCGCCCAGGCGTGCCATGATTTAACGACTCTGCGCACGAATCGGAAGAGACCTTGTGTCGGATGTGTGTGAGCGTATCTTTATCGTTCGGGGAAGTTTTCTTTTTCAGAGCCGGATAACAACTCAGAAACGTCAGTCTGAAACCCTCTTTTTATAGAAAAAGAAAAAGATCTGGGAATATAGCTAAAATTTACTGGAAATTCCCGCTTCGAGCTAAGGATTGGGCATTCGTTTATTTTATTGCACTGATGCATCCGCCCGGAAAAGCAGCTCGCATTTTAACTTCCATAATTAACTTAAAGTGTACTTCGAAGTTTAATACAAAGTTGCCTAGTTAGAAAATAAATACGCTGAAAGGTAAGCCTTCTATTGATATTTTTGTTCCGTTCATGTATTGTATATCATGTACAAAATTTGTACCGGAACATACGGTATGTTACGCAGGAAGTTAGGTTAAATGTGTCCCAGGAAGTCCTGCTTGAGGTCACCAATTCACCAAACATATTCCTCGGTTCCCGACAGCCTCATACATGCAGGGCATAGCAAGTAGTCCCGAGCATGACGTCATCACTCCGGAGCCAATGGGATAGCGGCATTAGTGAATTAGAATGTTGTTGAGCAAATCGCACGGCGAGGACCGGGGGCTTAGCGAACCGCTCCCTGAGTATCTTAAGCCGAGTGACTATGTATATACGTCTGCTTCATGCGCAGGTGTTGCGGGGACGTCAAAACGCCAAGCTCTTGGACCTGGTTGGAAGAATAGTGGATAGACCTCAACGTTAGCTGCCCTGAGGTCTACCCACTATCCTTCCGATCCGAGCGAATCGGCGTTCTGACGTCACTGCAATCCCTGCGAAAGAAGCAGACGAACATGCGCTCAGCATAGACATCGCAAACTGCGTGGGTAAATACCTCATTAAACTTCTAAACATTTTCATTGCCGTATGAGTTTGCTCAGGAATATATTAAATGCATGGCATCGGGACAATTAAACGCTTCAATAATGTATATTTAGTTTGACTCCGGAGTAAATTTTGGGAGATTTATAAAGTACAGGCTTGATATAATCCGCTTCTCCACACAACAAAGCTGTTTTTTTTTGTTGTTGTTGTTTTTTTAGCCGTCTCGCGGTTTTAGATAGGCACTTAGACACAGTTTGGCATCTCAGTTGCAAGTTTTTTTGTTTGTTTTTTTAAGCTGGTGCAGATATGAATTTTCTGGTACTACTACATAGAGCAAGAAATATTTATAATTACAAAATAACTTGGCGACATCAGAAATACTGATACCTACACGACCGCAATTACCACTTTGGATAATGTGCCACGAGTGCTTGGGTGGCCATTGCCCGATAAAAACTTAATATAAACGAAACCTTAAATGATGCCAACTTCCTCATTGAGAATTAAAGAAAGTGAAAACCAAGGGCTCCAGAAAACTGGCATCTTCAACGTTGTCACGCGGAAATGCTGGATTCGATTCAATATTTTAAGTCAAAATACATGAATTATAAAAAGATACGATTGAATAGTACTACACACAGACCCTTTAAACAATCTACAATCAAAATGTCACGGTGGCAAGCAATCCTAGAAATACAGGCCTACACATTTCTAGAAATCGTATAAGTGATTGGGTGTGTTAACTGTGTAAAACAAGTGACAAGCCAGAAGTGTAATTTCAAAGTCGCATATGACGCGTAAGTGTAAAAAGAGCTCTGACTTATGTCTACTGAAATAACAACACGTCACCTATCTGACTTTTTCTTACTAAACAATTTATATTTTGAATATTAATTGATCATGTATCTGTGCTTCAACTCATATGTTTTGCTGCTTTCCCTTTACATCCCATCTCCACAGACATCTATTTGACGTCTTTGAAGAAGTGGCCCTTCCCAACTTTTGTCTCTTTACCTCATAGTATGTAACTGCATGAAAAGTTTTTTTATTTCTTTTGAGCATAGTATTTCAAGAGATAGGTATGTAGACAGGTGTTGCTTGGATACATCACTGACAGATTCACCAAGGTTTCCCGTTTTATTTTCGATAAACAAACACACGCAGCAAAATCCTTTTTTCTGCGTGTGTTCATGTCTATTTTTTGTTACTAACATAGAAGTTCAAAAAGAAAAAAAACACCCCCTTGCTTTTTTTTTCCTAATTTGTATGTCTGTCGTTTGTTGCTAAAACGCTTGAGCCGAAGTCAGGGTTACTTCTAGAAAAGAAATCCCCGCCTTGGTCAAAATCTTTTTTTTTTATGTTTTGTTTCTTGGAGCTTAAAGGCTTCGTCTCTGTTTGCCCGTATTTCTTTCGTTTTATTTCGTTTTATCGCTTTATCGCAAGGCCTAAACTACATAACAATAACAGGTAAAAAAAGGACACAAGACTAAGAAGAGCGGTTTTAAAAGCTAACTTGAATCAGAGCTTTAGTTAGCGGGAGTTGGCGACCACCTGCACTGAGACATAGAAATACAAACACACCTCCGGCCTTGATCGTGTATCTGGCGATCAAACGTTTCTTCAAGGGTGTCTAAAAAAAGTAAAAACACCAAACAGGAGAGGTTGGTGAAATCGAATTTGAAATAGGGTGCCAGTTGATAAGCTCGTAGAGTATACATTTGAGGCTCAGCCAGGCAGAGACTAGCGGCGCTTTTTAACGGTGTTTCGACTGATTTCTCAAGAATGTTTGACATTCTGCGTGGCTTGATTGAAAACTCAGTCACGACTTACTCTTCACAAGACTATGGTGTTGCTTCGGATATTTAGAATAGAACTGGTAGATAAACACATCCTCCTTAAATTATATATTTTAGTATTTTATATATTGTCTATAGAAATCGAAGCGAAAAAGCATTTCATGCTTAAAACAACTCGTCTTCAAATATTCGGACACTTTTGTGCCGGAAAAGTAGACCTTTTTTTTATAGGTCTTGAATCGGTTTTTTTTTTTTTGTAATCGACCCTGAGGTGAGAAGGCAGAATATTGGTTTCCAGGAAACAGTTTTGTTAATTTATATAGGTTACACTGTCAACCACTGTCTAGAGATAAGAAAGAAAACTTGATTCCAATTCACAAATATAGAAACCAACTGGCGCGTTCCAAATTCGCCAGCCCACTTGTTATGACGTGAAAATTGCGATAGGCACAGAATAGTTAGAATAATTTATATTTTTATGAAAATGTTTCACATACGTTTTGCGTAGGTTTTCATTACTACCTCAGTGCCTCACGATTTATTGGTAGACGATAGATTCCTTTGTGTACCCATTCCACCCAAAGAAAGTAGTAAGGACTCAACCCGTTGCAGCAAAAATATTTTGTGGGATTCGGTTCTAATAATTGCTTGACTGATTACGTATCTTCAAATATGCAGTGGTACAGTATTTATCATGTTGCGTCTGATTTCATGAGACGTTGAAATCATTAAAATTCTACCAATTATGACTCAACTTTCAGTTTTACGGTACTATCAGATAGCAATCCAAATGCTTCCGTTTCTAGCGTCTGCGTATGACTTCCACCAGGAGTGCGTGGTTGAACGCCTAACCGGTCGTATAAAAAAATGTCGGTAATCACTGCTTTTAAAACGAATCGAAGCCAAAGTTACCGTTATTTCGCGCACGTTTCAAGTAAAATTCGTTGTGTCTATCTGTACCATAAAACCGGTAGTTTCTAGGAGTTCATACGAACAATAAAAGCTGTACGGTTGCTGGAAGTAGGCCAATCCGGGTAGCGTTGCCAGAGGGCACCGTTGACGCAGTTGTGAGTCTAAGAACTCACGAGAGTCGTGCTTTCTTTGGAAATCAAGGAATTAGTAGAGCAAACGGATTGATGATGAATCGTCTAGGTTTTAACTCGTTCTGTTCAAAGATAGGTCTGCTCTAGATTTCCAATGAGAATCAGGTTTCATCATTCCCAAGGCGTTACGAGCGCTGCTAACCCGCTTTAAGGCATTATGAGCGATAACCTTGAAGACCCCACGTGACCGATTCTTTTTTATTGTAAGTTAGCGGACTGACGAAATACGCGAAACCTAGTTCCGACTACACGAACGCTTTAATGCACCCCGACACGATTTAACAATGAAAAACTCCTTTAGAAGTCTGCTTTTACGAGTAAAACGTAGATATATCTAGGCATTCACCTCAACGTTATCCGAATTAAATTAATTAAAAAGGACGATTATAGTTTTCGCAACTTTACGAGGCTCAAATTAATTTTAAATTTACTAAGCAAATCGCCACCAACTACACATCAATCAGAATGTCATTTACTAAGCTATTCTCTATAGACAATGTATCTCTAAATTTTCATTTTTATATAAAATGTGTATCAAACTTTGGGACGGTTTTGGTAGATAAAATGTGTTTGCGTGCCCGTAATATATACTTCCGTAATCTTATTTGTTTATATTTTAAGTGTACGTGTTTTAAATTGAGTTAATTCGAAGCCTTATTTACCTATTTATACCGAGTGGTATTTGCCATTTGTTGGCAAGAATGCAAAACAATCTCCGGGGGACCTAATCGACATGACGGAACCAAAAAACCGTGACATCGCCGCCTGCTGTGATTGGTCGGCGCTGCGGAGATTACCCATAGCAGCAGACAGCGATGTCCAGGTTCCTTGGTCCTGCCTTGTGGATTAGGGTCCCATAAGTGTGCTAACAACAAGAAACTGCGTTGCGATTTTGTTGAGCCATCGCTTGAGCACAAACTCAAGGTATTCTTCACGCAAACTAAACGTATGTCTTTACATCTTACTTGCGCGTTCCGTCAACAAATGGCTACGTTTTGAAAGTACTTCTGAAAACAAGCCAAGTGGGATATCTTCGCACTTTCAAGCTTTAGTTTTAAAAGCCTCGCATCAGCTCTCCGGGAAACCAGTTGGTGTAATAATGTTTAACATGATTGTCTTAACTGCACTTGAGCAGCAAGCTTTCTATCTATGTTCAATTGCGTGGTATTGCGCCTCATCCGTCATGTAGGTTTTGCGGGTTTTTTTTGTTTACTTACTTTAATAGTAAGTCCAAAATATATTACAGCATGAAAAAAAAACATATCCAAGTTTCGGACAGCTGGTGTACGTTACTCATGACTGTAAGCCCTGAGACTGAGGTGAAAAAACAAAAGAGGGTAGACTTTGTTTTTCTACTTTTTCTATGTCTCTTCCACTGCTCGTTTTTAATTTCACCCCAGCCTTAGCATTATGATATACGTATAAAAATATCTAAAAATTGCGACAGCAAAATATATCTAAAAACAGAGAACAGAGATCCTTAAATTATGCCTCTTCGCCCGGTATTTCAATTAGTAGAAGAGGGAGTGCCAGGGGCAAAATGATTACATACCGTCGTCCAAGATACCGATCTTTCTTAGCTAAGACATCAAGCCCTTCCTTAACGTCCCTTCACGTTCAAGGTTTAGCTGTATCAGTAGTCTCTGGCTGTGTTTTATTATGATTGATATATTCTTGTATACTCGAAGCAGTTCATTTTTACGTGTCCCCATTGACACCTCAAACACTATTTTTCCCCACAAACCCCAAAATAACGTCGCACATGCAAGTTTCATTTAGCAAAAAGTTTCGAGCGGTAATAAATTAGGACTTTGCAGGTGGCATCAGGAACACGTGCTTAGAAAAACACACGCCTCGTATAAATATCGAGCTAAATACTGATCGTCGTACGCGTGACGTCAGCGTTGAGCTTCACGTGACCTCCTTATTCGTGCGTGCGGTAAGACCGTCGAGACAGGTGCTCATGGTAATCTCTTCGCAAAGGGCACCGCTCTTAAAGGCAACCTGTGTTCCGACGTGGCTATTTCAGGCACCCCTGTCCAATGAGCCGCACCCACTAAGACGTGTTTTCGGACACGCCACCTAAGGTGTCCCTGGATTTCGGTGATATTTTGCGTGGCCATATTTTAGGTTTTGGATCTTTTCATTGGTATAAAAAGAGTCATTGCCATAGTATAACGTGCGAGCCTAGCCCAGTACGAGTAAGAATGCGAAAATATTTATTATATCAATTTCAAAATAGCTTAGCTTTAATAAAACATGAATTTTCAACCTAGATATTCATGCTGGAAGCGGGAATATATGGCGGATCAATTTGACGTTGGTTTCGAAGCCTCTTTTAAGTACATATTTCGAAACATACAAACTTGTTTATAAACATTATTGCGTGTGGCGCACACATTTTCATTTTCAACGTGAAATTTACACTTAGCAACAGGTCTGCATTTTCCCCCCTTATCACATTAGTTAAGAGTCTCATATGAGGACATCCATTGTATAAATTTTTTCACGGTATTGTGGCTTTGAATCATATGTTAAGTAAACTTTGTCGGCCATCTGTTAACAGATATTAAAGTTAGGGTGAATACCATGACTATGGTATGTACCCAAGAAATTATCTTCAAGAGTGCTCATTTTGGCTTGTGCAGTTTGTGTCAAACTAATGAGCACAAAACTGAAAATAAGGTGAAGTTTGCACTTTTCTAAAATTTGCTCATAACGGGGCTCTAGAATAAAAAAAAAACAATATACAGTAACTGAAGGTGTGACAAATAAACTCACCGGTGTCATTGGCGATGTAAAAGGCAGCCCTCTTCCTCAATGGCAAGGACCCTGCAAGACAAAATAAGACAGAGTGTATTAGAGCAATTCTAATATACAGGTGAGCCAAATTCCCTTTCTATAAAAACAAAAGCGCTACATACCAACCCGAATTCGGAAAACGTTCTCGTGGTACATTTGAGAGGTATGCTTCTGTTCCTTATAGGTATTTTATTTACTGTAATCTACCATTTGTACCCTGCTACGGAATCGTATTGTTGCTCTGGTTGTGTAATTAAGGTACCCCAAAGTTTAATAAAAATATTTCCTCTATCGGGTAACTAGCAACATTTCCGATCGCTGAAGACTTCTAAAGTAAAAATGAATGTGTGTCATATTCTCTCGCAATCCATGAGATACTGTACTTATTCAAACAAGGACTATTTCCAATTTGAAATAGTTACTTTATTACGGGTTGCAGCTCGCGTTTACCTTTACGCTTTCTCCTATTTGATAACTCAAAAGCGACGTAATTTGCAGGCCAATCCAGAATTGAAGAAAAAGGTCGGGGAAAGAAGCGAAATTTTAAATTGTTAAAATTGTCTGAAATGGTAGAGGTCACTACATACATATTTAGCTGAAAATATTTGTTTTTAGGCTCAATATGATCTTCCTTACAAATCCTATCATTCAACAAAAAACAAACAATCCTTTGCCTGTAATAAATATCAATGTAACCAAGCCCTCCATCGCCCCCCCCCCCCCTCCCCCCCGATAACCGCTGTTCGAAGAAACTTTTAGACAAGTTGACAGGTACACCACGTGTCATAGAAGTCGCCGCAACACCCCACACACTTCATAATACCAGGGCTCCCACGAGCACCACATTTAAGGACGAAATAAAGGGATGTTCCCGTTTCGATTTAAGGTATTTGTACTCTTTGTCGCTAGACAAATATCTACGGGGTGTCACAAAAGAAAATTTACACGGTCTTTTTTACCGCAAAAATAAACTAGGCATCGCCGAACGCTCATTCTCCGCTAAAAAAGGTAGAGCTATAGGTCACAACCAGATTCCAAAGTTTGAGCCCGATCCGATAACTTAATCTAAAGTTATAAGTGATTTTCTGAACATTTCAATGGGAAAATGGAGCCCATTTTTGCCCGTTTTCGGTTTCTGGTGCCATAGAGCCCCATGTGTTCGAAAACTCCGTCGGCCGCCATTTTCCCATTGAAATTTTGAGAAAATCAGTTATAACTTTTGATTAAGTTATTGGATCGGGCTGAAACTTTGGCATCTGGTTGTAACCTCTGGTACTACCTTTGGGAGGAAAATGAGCGTTCGGCGATGCCTAGTTTATTTTTTGCGGTAAAAAAGACCATGTAAATTTTCTTTTGTGACACCCTGTACTTGGAGTTTATAAATAACGAAGCCAATTCTATTGGAATCGTCTGTTTCTCATCTCTGGTCAAAAGCTACAGAGAGCGACCTCATTTGATGTCTCCGAGTGTGTATTTGGGTGACCATCCTAAGGATTATGACGACTGGTATTCCCGCTCTGCAAGGAACGAGGCAACGCTCATCTCTAGTCGTTTCGCTTAAGATTTTCAGCGAGGCAAGCCTAACGTTATTGTTCGTGTGCAGTGAAAACGCTAATGACATCATCACGGGAATGATGCGAGCAGCACGCACCGAGTTCGAAACGCTGTAATCTCTAACTATTTGAAATTACAAAGGTAATAACAGCAACACCATTACGCAGACTTGCAGCGGGAGGGATCATCATCAAGCTACATCAACATTCCGGAAGCAGTTGTGCTCAATTTATTGGGTTGGAAATGTTGCCTAATTTCATCGCAAACCATATACGGTTTGTCTAGTTAGAGCAGGAAGAAAATAGCGGAACAGTTTTACAAACTGGGCACGGGAGCAGAGTTTAGCTCATAAGGAAACGTCCAAACAGAGTATTCTCATTATCGGGAGCGTGTTTTGTTTGTTTGCAATGCACTTTTGCATGTTTAAACGCCTTGAACAAAACACTTCATGTTCGTATAACATAAAGTAAGATATTGGTTACTATCTAGACGCGGTTGTTTCTCTGAAAATTAAAGCCTTCGAGAAGTTCACATTCATCTTCCTCCTTAACTATACATTTTTCCCCCGAACGTACTCTCACTTATATTATGAAAACTCACAAAGCAGATTTATAATTCGCTGGCTGAGTCGGACTTTCAAGGCTTAAAGACAGAAATAGAAGCAAAAACCTCGCAGCCGCTAGGCCCATGGAACCCCGTTATGCTACACGAATGTTTAGCCTAACGAGATCATGCAGGAGAGTAGAATTATTCGGTTTCCCACTGCGCACTTCCTTTTACGAACACCTGAACGTTGCATCCGACATTCTGTTTTTGACTAAGGATAAATTTAGCCTATTTCTTAAAAGAAGGATAAACATTTTCATCACCAGATGCGCCTGTAATTTGAAGGGAAACAAAAACTGCGGACAGAACAGAAAATAAAATGTAGTTCGTTCACCCCTACGTCACTTTTTACTTTTGCAGCACTCCAGGTACGATTTTTCCCTTGGAAGAATGTGTGGCCTTAGAGTCGACGCTCCACGTGTTTCCTGTAGGCGTATATCTTCAGGTTCTGTCTGACCACATCAATAGGCGAATGAAACAAAGATGCGGGTTCAGCACAGTTTTTGTGCGTTGCCAGATTTCGGGCTCTGTCATGCCGTGCTAATTGATGTTTTCTGGCTCAGAACTGTTCGTGTTAACGAGGCCTGACGATGCCGGGTTTCATGTCTGAGATCTCTTCCGAAATGCTAATTAGGGAGGAATGCCGGCTGTGGCTTACTCCCGCTCCAAATTTGCGTCGACGCTCGGCCTACTTCCGAAATTAGCGGACGCTTCCGGAATTATGCAAAAAAAAATCTCGCGGCGTTAGGCCCGGACATGTTGTAACCCACTAGCGGTGTAATTACCCAAATGAATGCAGCGGTCTCTTGCAAGTTCATCACCTAGGTTCATTTGCACAACAATCTTAACATCTATTATAATAATGTCATAACATCGCTCTTCATATACGTCTCTCGTCATATAAGCTTTGTTTACTTTCTTGAAGCACACAAACTTCTTTATATCTGCGTTAGATTCTAACTTTCGAGCAGATTTTTCTCTTTATTTTTGTGACAACTTTTTTTCAAACTTCAATGAACAAAGTTTTTTTTTTTTTTCGAGCTTATTTTGTGTTTCGTATCACTCTCAGATCTGTAAAAGATTGCACACCGGAAGAAAATATTAATTTCAAGAATACATTTTTTATAAAAGCTATCAAGTGCCCTGTGGCTGTTGCAGACACACTTCTAATTTAACGCTGTAAATATGATTGTTACTTTCTATCTAAAAATGTAGGTATCACGACTTTTGTTATCTCAGCAAGGCTATTACATCTCCGCGTTCGCTCTCCTATTAAAAAAAAAATGCATATGCGCTATAGGGGAAATTAAAAGTACACTATACAGTATAAGCACCCCGGCAGTCCTGTTGTGAGAAACAAGCCAAAACATTATGCTAGAGAATGCAAATGACGAACAAATTCGCAAACGAGCCGCCTTTTGTATACCTCACAGGTTATAAAAGATTCGTCAAAAGATTGGTTATTACTCAGAAAACGTGAAGCAATGTACTAAGAAACATTTGTCCACCAGCTTCGTTTCAACGAACGTTATTCATTTTCACCCTTCTCCGCACGCAGCAACTGCAGCAAACCTTTCCGCCATCACGCTTGCCCTAGTTGGGCGCAATTACGGATGCAGGCTCTTCGCCGCGTAGCTTCAACAGCGCGCGCCGAAAACAGGCAGACACGCAAAGCAAGATGAGACTATGTCCATCGTAAACCGTACAACAGAGAGCCCTGAAATCTCGAGACAGTCAGCAGCCAGCGATAACCCTCAGCCTGGTTACACCCGAATGAGATCAGAGTTGGGGGAAGGGGGGCAGTTAAGGAGACGAGGCTATAATTAGAAGTCCGAGGAACGATCGAGAGCTTCGATAGATACCGATCCCCACAGTCCCAGTCTCGTCACGAGCACTGGAACTGCTCGCGACGCGCTCTGCATTCGTGATGAGGCTCCAGACGCACACGGCCAGGCCTTGGACGCGATCTGCCTGATGGCGATTCCGATCGCAAAAAAACCAGGAAGCGAAGAAAGGCGTCGACGCTTTCGCTTCGAGATTCCCGCCGAGAAGTCGAGCGGGCAGGCAGGCTGCGGGGGGCTCTCGAGCAATCACGTAGTCCCGTTCTTCAAGGTCAACAACGCCGCAACGGCAACGAGATGTTCTCTAGGGCCGTCTTCTGCTTTTTTCTTCGCGTCGTCGCATAGGGAGGAAGGACTAACCGGAGCGAAGAGGAATAACGTATCTTCGTGCCCTGTCGCGTTACTCGGTAGGGGGTTATTCAACCTTTCCCTGGTGACTTTCGTCGAGTGTAGGTTGACTCTGGGTCAAAGGTTCGGCGCCGGCTTACATCTCGGTTGCGCACGCCTAGTGGTAGAGCTATCAGCGGTGACCGTCTGTTGCTCAGCCGTGCGTAGTCGTAGATTTGGTAAACATCGAACGCAAGAAAGCGGAAATTAGTTCAGCTTGCTCCCTTTGTTCTTCTCCTAGAAAGATTACGTAGATTTCGTTTTACAGATAGTGCTTTTCTTCTTTTAATATTTCTTCATCGGCATCCTTCCTATCAGAGGTTTGGCGTCAGGTTGATTGATATGTTTATGTTCTCGCCTCTCGTTATCGGCATTTCTTTTATAGTACGGCTTGTATACATTTTTTTACCTCTTTATTTTCTACTAGTTCGGCAGTCAATCTTTAGCTATTGAAGAATATAAGCTCATAATGAGGTCGTGGAACAAACGCAAACAACGGCATAGTCCCAAACCTACAGGGATGTCCACAGCGATGGACCGGGGAATTAACTGCGGTGGTAAATGTTAAGTGTATGGATTGAGCTTGGAGTTCTGGTATTCAAAGTTTTACCGATTATATGCAAAGTCTTTGTTTTTCCGTCATTCTTGCGGTTTCGATTAGCAATGCAAATAACCCCCTTTTTCAAACTAGAATAGAACTTGGTGTCTAGGTATTTGAAAGGGGGTAATAAAATTGAGGCTGGCGCCAGCAACCGGATGATTCCTAGTGAGGTTATGTAGAGCTCTTCCCCAATCTAATAGACTGACGTCACTGTAATTGTCCCGTGACTTACAACTCGAGCACGACCTTCGCTTGTCCATTCTACCTGCGCATATCGCGTGTTCGAGTCCAGACGTATTCTGAGCGTTATCATTCGCTGGATGCGTTCCGGAGATCGCCAAGATTGGCCCACAACGTGCTAAACATAGAAATGGGCGCTCAAGCCCCTTTTGTTAAATTTATATATATATCCACTGACAGCTTAAAAAACCTTCATTCTTCTTGCTTTGTAAGTTGTTCTTCGCCCTTCTTATTGGCCAATTCCGTAACCTTGATAGCTGCAAAACGATAATAAAGTGATCACTCGCCACGCCCTGCTTTCCTTAAAGTGACTATTCCCGGCGAGAAGTTTGGGTTACTCGGCCTGGTGGAATTTTTTCACAACCCAGAGTGAGGATACTTCAACTTCCTCCGCTGGTGCGAGCACGTGCAATGCCAAGCTTCTACTTAGTATAAAAATTGAAAGATAAACACGTGGGTAGCACGTGCACTACGCATAGTCAGGAAAACAGAAGCGCCCCTGGCGAGTTTCTCACCGCGAACTGTAGAGCAGTTTTTTTTTTTTTTTTTATATTGTAATCCCTGTGTTCAGTCTCAATGGATTCCTTAATCCCAAGACACTTCATGTTGTTGTTGATCTTTGTTTTTTATTTTGCTTTTCGGAAAATAAAAGTCTTCAGTGACGTTTTTTTTGTTGTTGTTGTTTTTTATGTTCACAAACTTGCACGTATTAGAAAAAAAAAAAAACTGAATCTGTTTCAAACTTTTTGAACACAATATAATTTGTTGTGTTGTATAGTTTTTCTTAATAAGTACATTTTTCACAGTGTGGCCTCGTGTTATGATAAATTGTTAGAAACTCAAATAACAAACCATTGTTTTTTTTTATTTACACCACAGGTGTGGAAGAGAACCCGCAATATTGTTGATTTTGATACCAATATTAACTCTCAAGCCGAAACGCGTCGATGACATATTTATATCTCGAAATGTGTCCTTAGCAGGTTTTCTATTGTTGTTCAGCCTTTGTAGCCGATAAAACAATTTAGGCAATTCAAAGCGACCATTTAGGAAAAACACTTAAAACGCAGGCGAGTTGGTGAATCAAGTGCTTGCTTCATCAACTTCATAAATAAAATGAACGACGAAGAGACGTAAAGTAATACAATCTAAACGCTTGACTCCGAAGACATCAATCACCCTGGAGTGTTTCCGAGAGGTATACTTACTACTTTCTGCAGGAAGAAAAGCAGAAGTGGCAAGCAGCAGTATCACAGGGCACAAAATTTGCCGAGGAATCCCCTACAAAGAGAAGAAACAGTTTCATGTAAGCACAAAATATTATAGTATTTTAAATACATTGTATGAGACTAAAAGACCAAAGGGCGTTAAACCTGATTCATGTGCACTCATGTGGTGGCTGTTTATGGGCTCTGCACGAATGCATAAAAAGTTCCGATTTATTCCGATTAATGGCAAAGTGTTTCCGCTTAAATAGGCATAATATGCATACCATAGTATGGGGGCAATAAGGAAACTCGTAACATTTAGGGTTTCTCCCGCAAGTAGATAAAGTATGTAGGCCATGAGATTAATGTAAACATATACGCCCAACGTCACTCAGAAAGCAAATTTCTATCGGAGTAATAAATGCAAAAACGACGATTATCTATAAAGTTCGTTAAGAATGTTATACTGCCTCGAAGGTTATCTGCGTTGTAAAATAATAAAACACAAATGTGCCGTACAAATTCCTGCGATTGCTATGTTGATTTTACTCCTACATTATCTATAGAAGACAATAAAAGGTCACAGCAAGGTTGCTACCACATAAAATATTAATCAGTAAACTTTCAATAGACATCTAAAGTAAGGGCAAACTACTGACGTACTTGAGTCCGCGTCAAGATGTTGCACTTCTCAAGGGTGCTATTTGACGTTTATTATTTCTACCACTAACCTCGGCGAAACCTATCTTTTTTTTATGGCAGGGAATCAATAGTTGATTGTTGTCCTTTAATTCACAGCTTCACAAATTTTGTTTTCTTAAATTACCAATCTCTTAAATTACTAATCGAATTTAGGACCGTGGAGCCATTCAACGTTTCGCGCACCGCTGCCAACCTTTGTGTAATGTAATTATCACGAACCTCCATAAGCCGGCTTTTTTTTTTTAATAGTTAATTTTTCACCCCGATACGAGACGAGAAAGAGCGTGACTAATTACAACGCAATTCTTGTGTACGATTTTGTAGTAACCAGCGGTGCATCTCATTATCGCTTGCGGCCGATGAGGTGGCCACGGTAGTCGAAAAGAATGCTAAAGAATAAATTACCAAGCAAGACGCGTGAACATAATAACCATCGCCCTGAGTTTCTTAAGTTGTCAATTACATTTACATCACGTCAATCTTTGTAAAAACATTTCGAGACGATTATTTGGCGCCCTCGTTTCTCCTTATTTTTTTTTTTTTTAATAATAAGAGCAACGACGCTTTTCGCTAGAGAAATGCGGGTCGTGGCGTGCTACGATCGCGCCTAATTCCTGCTTCGTAATTTGTTCTTCGGCATTCTTATCGGCCAATGCAGCAATCTCATTGGTTGCTGATCGATAATAAGATGCAGGGGGAGTACTCGTCACGTCCTACGTTTCTTGAGCTTTCGGCGAGTATGGGCGTGAAGAAATTCGTATGGGGTCCTTTCGTCGAATAAGTATCGACTGATGTAGGCGATGGCGTTTCATGCGTGAGACAGACACGACACGAGAGAACGTCGTCATTTCAATCCGAATATGACGTCCGACACGGCGCAACGAGACTTCTCCCGAAAGCTACGAGGAAGCCACACGAGTCGCCGAATCGAAGAAAAGGAAAAAGGCTTTGTCCGGGCCGCGTACGTCCCGTGTCCGGATTGCGTGTACCGGAAGCGTGCGGAAGTCGCGTTCCGGGTCTTCGGAAGAAAGAGAAGACCAAGCAGACGATAGTGCTCCGTTTCTTTATCGTGTGACACCATCTTGGGCATACGGTGGCCTGTGTTAGGCGTGGCCCAAACGGAGCAAATACAACCGGCATCTTCGGTGCGGGGATACGACGAATTGTGCCGGTCATGCTTGAGCTCCGATTGCAACTAAGTGCGGTGCTCTTGGCTTCTTTTTTTTTTTATTATTATGCTTCTTTTAAACGCCGCATCCCGCAAGGTTGTTCAGACCTTAAGTAACGACTATGGTATACGGTATACGAATAACTGAATCAATGGCGTAAGTTTCTGACATCTTGGATTAGAAAATAAACTAACATAATTTTCTTTTCATTTATATAAGTGCCTTTTTTTCTGGCTTCGATTTAAATCTTTCGCAGCGGCATCTGTTTTGTGTTTATTTTTATCATCGTTTCATCAATATTAAATCATTTCGACTTCTTATAACAACCTTTCGAGAAGGTATTTTTATTGGACAAAATTGACGATCTCGGGTGACCAGAGTTTGAAGCAAAACAGAAATTGTTTCACTCGAGTTTAGCTATCTAACCATAGAGTTATTACAATAAACGCTAGAGGCTCAGCTGGCGCTAGTGTCTATGGGACTTCCGGTTGCAAATTGAAGCAGACAGCATGCAGTCTACTTTTTCAGTCTTCCTGTGTATTCCTATGGGAAAACGCGTGTGAATTTTGTCTCTTTGCCGGAAAATAACATGAATAACTTTTTTTTTCATTTTGGTTGTACCCGATAGTATGTACATTTATTGGTATTGTGAAAGTGTAATTGCTTTAGTTACAACATTTTCCTTTACCACTGAACGATGTTAAACTTCGCTCTATTTCAGGCCCAAACCTCTGTTCCATGGCAGGTATGTAGAAACGAGCGACGATTCTAAACAAAATAACGATCGAAAGGAATGTAAAGTGTGTTCAATGTTCGCCAGCATTCTGTTGGTGCTTATATATTGTTAATATGCCCGCCCTGTCACTATATGAAAATGACCCCGTCGTGCATCTTTACGAGTGATTAAAAAAACGTTCGAAACGTAAAGAATAAAGTACGTGGGCTACTAAAGGTGTGTTTTCTTATTATTTCCTATGTCTGGCAGTTTTTATCGGGCACCTGTTCTCTGGCTTCTCCCTATTTGCAAAGATTTGGAGCGTGCGGGTGATGATCTGAACCCAGAACAAGCATCTTCGCACATATTCATGAGCAGAAAGAATAAAGTAGTACTTATTTATTGCAAATCAGACTATATTACGTGACTTTCAATTTATTTTGATCGTCTGCAAGCACAAGGAGTTACTTATCCAGTGTTACTGCGTAGTTATTGCCGTCTCTCTTGGTTTTCCACATGTCCTTCGTTCGTTTGGCACGTATATCCCCCATGCTGGGAAGCGTCGACGCCGTGTTCGCGCTAACAGTGTCCGACAGTGCACATAAATACACGTACGAAGTGGTTTTAACACCGTTTTTCATGCCACAAATTTCAAATAAAAATGCTGTAACTGACCAATTATTTCGTCTGCGTGACTGAGAAATGTTCCAATGTGCCTAGTACGTGCAAATTATTCGTGATATTGGCACTTATAATCGAGCGCAGAGAGAAAATGCACTCGCTTTTTCCCATAGGAATGCATTACCGGAAGTCAATTGCTGACTGCTTGCTGTCTGCTTCAAAATGCAACAGCACACTAGCGCCACCTGAGCCTCTAGCGTTTATTATTGTAATAACTCTATGTATCTAACATCTTCCAGTAGATTCCTTCATCAGTGAACAATATTATGAATATATATTGCAGACCATAAAGAAAAAAAGAAGCAGCCACAAAAACGTCTTTTCTTGCTATGACTGATTGTTAGATTTGCCATAAGGCAAGATCAGGGACTTGGAATTAGTTCTTTTTATGTCAACTTCTCAGTCAAAACAATATTATAGACGCAAAGATATGAGCCGGAAGCTCGCACAACGTAAGTTTTGCGTTTGCCATTAATCGTAAATCAATGCTGTTTTTTTTTTTATAGCGTAAGCTTAAAGGCCGTATGTCACTGCCCACATTTCATGCATATGAGCACAACCACCATTCCGAGAGAACTGTCCTTTAAGTTTTTCGCTTTTGAAACCGACAAATGTCTCTCCATCAATTGCGCAAGAGCTGTCCCCTCTCTTTATTTTATCAACCTCAAGTTTGACCCCCGCGTGAGTTACTGTTCCCCTCATAATAAAAACAACAATCTTAGTACATCGCTTTGCTTGGCTACAAAACACGCGTAGCCTACATCCGCCGTCGACTCTTTAAATACATTGACTTCTACCAACAAGAAATACCTTCGTGCGATAAATCATTGTTATTGCCTGACCGTACCCACGTATGCATTTCTTCTGGATCCGATACAGTCACATAAAGTGAAATGTTGATTGTTCCCCATTCTCTAGAAGCGTTATGTAACAGCATTGTGCAGCTTCAAGGCGTTTGACAATGCGTCGCACGGCCAATGTGAGTCAGCTACTGCGAAACATTTAGGCATTATAAACCCACACGGCTTTTTTTTCGTTTTTTTTTGTTGTTTTTTTTTTTTGGGGGGGGGGATGCAAGCAGTCCTATTATTTGATCCAAGTTACTTGCGTAACTTGGATCAAATAATACTGCCCACTTTAGTAAAAGCTGTAGTCCTTTTATATATCAAGTTGGTAAATAGACAGACCTGGCATATAAATAACCCCTCGAATTGCACAGGGGGCCTGTTGTTCGTGGCACCATTAATCCACCGCTCCAAGTGGGAAAGAAACAATTGAGAGACACGAACTCCGAGGAAGAAAATAAAAATCCCTAAGCACCGTGTAAGAGGCCATTGTAGGAAATAAATGACACGCCCGTGGGCCCGCCAAAGTGCATCGTTATTCTTTCCGTGTATTCCCTAGAGGTGTAAATATGAATGGAAGCCTAAGATATATGAAGGCGGAGCGCGGGTGATATGTGGAAATTATTTGACTAAATATTTCTGCAGCCGCCACATAAAACAAAATGGTTGGAAACAGACTACCTGCTTAATTTATCCCTTTTTTTTACAAATGTTTGTTCTTAATATCGACTTTCGCGTTAGTCTGCCTACATCTCAGTGCAGATTTCGTTGTGTTATTTGGTGATGTTTGACGCCTGTAAAAAAGATAACAACGGAAGTTTTTTTTTTTTTCTTTTTTTCAAATTTGCACGATATTTTGTTTTTACTTTTACGACTTAGCGTAACGTTTATTGCGGTTACGCGACCCAGAATAATCGTATTCAAATGTAGTTAAACCTGCTTTATACCTTAATTTATGCTAAATAACCACCATGACACTTTCTTTTTATTCCCACTTTCTCTCGGTATATTCCTTTATTTTCTGTATGCAGTACTGTCACGTTCTTACCGTAACGTAGGGTAGACTCCACCCTTTTTGCTAAATTACTCAAGCATCAAAGCACATGCTGCGAGCGTAGTTACGCGCACTGCACGAGCTGGTGTCTGCATCTCCACTAACTTTTCTTAAGCAAATACCTAGAACGAACGGCACTTCGCCCGTCGGGTTGTCAACGCCTTACTCTGCTTATTTACTTCGACTCTTTTATAGAGATAAGGCGAGCGGTTGCAGCACCTGTACCTACCTTCCCAGCATTCCCGGTGGTGCTCGGGTAATTAGGCAAAAGGTTTATTTTGGGCAACGTCTTTTTGATCCAGCAACGTTGCTTCCGCGTACCGCGTCCGTCCTGTGCCAGGGACAGACGACAGGCAGAAAGCAAAACGTTTGGGTGCCATGGCGGCAGTTTTGTAACTTTTTTGCTGCCGCAGGGGCGTAAGTCTGGCATTTGGAGGACGCTGTCGGCAACGACCTGTCGGACGGGCGCGTATGACTATTATTACAACTGACAGCATGAGAACGACAGGGCGTCTCCTTTAGATGTCCTGCCTCCAGCGCGTGCTTGTCGCCTTCCGCCATGCTTTGGGTGCACCTGCACTCTCGAAGCTTACGAGTCACGGAAGCGCTACCGAAGGTGCGAAGCTCGTGCTAAAAGCGGGGCACTGGCAGGATCCCCTGTCCTTGTCCTTGTGTCGAAATCTACAGTCGATCGCGTCGCAGCGTACAGCGATATCTCACTGCGTGAGCCCGGATTGCCTTAGAGAAGCCCGCCAATGGTAGATCGATTTATCATATATAGCCTACTCGCGCCTACCATTCTGTACTACACTTGTCTACTAAACTCGTTAGCTTCTTCCCGACAGCCGTCATAGTTCGATAATTATATATCGAACGCAGTTAGCGTTGACAGATCGTTTTTACTAGGGACGCCTTCCTCTCTCAGTGCTGGGAGTTGTTTAAAAAGTTTTTTGTTGCGATTTGATCGGAACTTCGAGCTCTATTTCAACTAATTTGTGCCGAGAACACCGGAGAAAAAGCTCCCGATAGGAAGCTGGACTGGGTCCGGTGGGTGGCCATTAACTCACGCTTGGGCGACCTTGGAAATGTAATTTCCCAATATGGGGTTGCGTGGGACCCATTTTGCTTTAGGAAAACATGAAACCATAATGCAGAGTTACACGTGGCAGCATTGACAATAAATAGGCATCAGTCGATTCAGGGTCGACTCTTGCATAAAAATACAAAAAAAAAAAAAAGAAACAGGCCACGTGGCTACGTCGATTTTGTGAGCGACTAACGCTTTCGAGGAAACGATGGCTAGCCCGAGAAGAAAGGAAGTAAGAACGAACTAAACAATAACGCTCGAGCTAAGATAGCGTGCCAAGAGGCACTTTCATCAATAATATTGAACCCCTGGCGCGGTTGACGGGCCCTCTGGTAAATGCGACCGCAACTTCGTTCAATGGCTCCAACCTTCTTCTCTTTTCTTTCTTCGTAAGGTATGCATTTGTATGCGCTGCAAAATAGTTCAACGCAGATTAAAAAAAAAGAAAAAAGATTAGTGGCACATTTTTAATTGAAATTTGTCTCGCAGGACTGAAGGTGAGAGCGCGCGAGAGACAGTGAGAGGAGAACATATTCTCCCTCAGTCTGGTTGAACTCTACCACACCATAAAAATTTATGAAAAGATGAAAAGAGCTACAAGCACTATTCTACTTACAAACGTCCAAACCGGCTTTAAATAACACATTTGAACCCGAATACAAATGTTGCCCGAACTTCAGTTTTAAACAAAAGTACACTCAGTTTGCCCTAAAGAATTGTTAACGTTGCAGATACACTGGAACTCTTCGTAAATACTCTTTACACGCCAAATTTAGTTCGGTAAAATAGTTTAGTTTTTTATAGTGTTCATACTTACAGCAATGTAAATCTGGAAATCAAAGAAAAAAATGCAAAGCTGCCTAATTATGGCGTTTAAGCCACCTTCTCGCCAATTCCGACAAAAACAGAACAACGAGAACTTTCGATGGCTTATACGAGATACTCATCGGTTGTTTAATAAGAATTTATAGGTTAACCTGGTTCTGTTTTGGGTTCTCCACTTACACAATTTAGATAAGACATCTGTATTTTTTTTTTTCTGTGCCAGGTCTATCCGCTTAAACCGATGACGATATAGTATTTGTTGTTTATTCCTGTTTAGTTTTTGTGCGGTGCTCACCAAACTTTTACGGAAAAAAAGGGAGCTGTGTCTCATCGCTTGAGAGCGATGCACTGGCGGCCGGCCAAAGAACTTCTCCATGATGTAGCTTTCAATGGAAAAGCCCGAGCAGGGAAGGCCCCCTGGTCCAGGCTTAACGTCACAGCTGAAGCAGAGATACCACCGCAATTTTCCCTTTCAGACGACCTTCGCATTTCGACACCTCCACGCACTAACGTGCGTAGGTGACTGCAAACATTATCAGCTATTGAATGGCTCATTCAGTTGATACACGATTTATTTAGTATCCCATTACTGGCGGTTAAGACAGTTCTCGGGATTATGAAGGGCAAGGATTCCTTCCAAGCTCAGTTTTATCATCCTCTTGTATTTTGTGGCTTGACACTAGTAATGCTTTACCTTTTTGGCTGCTGCTAGCAATGGCCTTTTACGTTGACACATTGTCACAGCTTCTTGTGTTTCCCTTCCAACTTTCTCTTCGGTAAATGAGCATTCGTTAAACCCAGCTTGTCTCTACAGATCACATTTCACTCAGTCATAAATCATCTTAAACTTCCGGGAATGATAAAAGAAAATATTACGAAGGGGAAATTGAAGAAAAAAAAAAAGGTTTGACACACAAATTGAATATTGCCTTCTTCATGCATTTCTTGTACGTTTCCATGCAATCGGCAGAATTTATTCTGCTTCTTCCCCCTTGGGAAATTAGGTAACCCTGGGTGTAGGAACACAAGTTCTCCGGATTCGCGTCCCGTAGATTCGTAATTGGTGTGATTGCAGCAAACCAATTGACCGAGATGCTTCGCCCCCTCCCCCCCCCCCCCCCCCTCCTCCGTTACCCCTCTTTTCCCCCTCTGGCAGCTGCGCTGCTCCTTTCGCTCCGTTAGATTACTCGGCCGCAGCAAAAAGACGTTTTCCCAGAAAATCCGGGAGACCCTAGACTTTGTTTTACCTTGGGATGGACCGCCAAAGGAAGCTGCGAACCATTAGAGCCAGTCCGATGCCGCGTGATAGTCACGTGACCTCCGAGATGCGTGTCGCGACGCGCGGGGCGCTTGGTCACGTGATGGGGTCAAAGCGCTGGATTGGATGATGCGGCTAATAACGTACGGTGCGCTTCATCGTGAAGTGAAACGAAGTGGAGACAGCGCATCGACCGTCCCTCGAGATTCCACTCAAAACGAGACGCTAACAGCTCTTGAAGCCGCTTGCCCGGTCAATATTATCGGGTTTTAACTGGAAAGTGTGCGGCAGAAACGAAACGGGCTCGGACTTGAAACGATCGGTGCTCCGCGTCGGAGGATGCGCAACCCACGGTCGCTTGATGACCCTTGATTTCAGGTTAGCTGTCGACACCAAAACACTGCGCGACTTTTTTTTTTTTTTTTACATGCGTGTATGAATTCAGTTTTATTCCGGTATTAACGGGGGATTTAATGATTTTATGTAAGCCGTCAAAAAGTAGAAATAGTCATGGGGCGTGAAAGCAGAGTGTCACACAATCGAGACGTCTGCGCGGTTCGTGTGGCCCAGGGCAGTGAACAGGAGGCGCCTCGGTCGGCTGCTAGTGAGCGCGGCTGGTGGCCAAAATGGGCAACTTTGGGAATGCCTAACCACCGACCGATTGGACGCTAGCTCCGCGTCAGAGTTCGGTAGGGCACTCGGACGTTTCAGCTCTAGATGCGGTCTAATGATTGCGGCTGGAGGCTGTCTCAGAGTCGCAAAAGTCCCACATAAGATGGCGCCACCTACCGAACGAAACTTCGTATCCCAGGGGGCGTACAAGGTATTCACGGGGCGCCATATTGTTGGTTGTTGTCCTCGGCGCGTGCTCAGTCCTAGTAACCATTTATCTTCTGCCAAGAACAGATGTCTTCCCTGGGAGGAATGCACGTTTATACAGATTCACCGAGCATTCCGCCCAATGAGGATCGTTGTTCTTGGCGGATGAAAAATGGGAGCTAGTTCTGGGCATCCGCTGCGAGTAACGATCCGAAGTATGGCGTCCCGGGAATTGCCCTACTCGTGTCTACATTCACCCCAACAAAGAGGACTTGTTTTGTTTGTAAACGCTGCATTCAGGAGCCTGCGAATTCTCAGTACTGGAATAACTTCCTCGCGTAAAAACAAACCTCCAAGGTCTTCGATGGTAGTGTTAACAATATTGACCGCCAAACTGCACAAATGAATTTTGTAGCTAACAAGTAAAGATTAAAAGGCAATCCACCGAAGGGAGTTGGCACATATTACGAAAACCTCCAAAACACACTTGTAAGTCGTACCGCAGGCATGGCTCAGTGGGCACGAGTCAAAATAGTTTCACTGGATTTTTGTTTTTATGAAACCAGAATAACAATAAATTGTGTCGGGCCGTTAGTAAAAATTTGATGCTAAATGTAACATCATGGCGCATTTAAGTGTCACACGCTATCTCGCGTAAACAGAAAGTTATTCTTAAACTAAAAATGCGCTGTTAAAAGTAATGCCACGAAATAATTTTCAATATAGCAGATAAAAAACGAAGAGATGTTTCTTTGTCTTTCCAGGACGAAAACTTTTAGTGTTTCACGCTTGATCATTCTGACCCAATATCCTGCAAGCTCGTTCTTAGATCTGCCCATGTATATCATCTTTCAGTTTATTTATTTTATTTCTTACAATTGTTTTGTTGCTTACCATGTTTCGATTGCTTTGCTGTCATTGTTGCGCCTCGAAAGCCGCAAATAAAAGGAAAAAAATTTGACTATTTGCGGAGCGTCAATTACTTCCCAGTTTACGTACGCTGGGAATTAAGATATTTTGTATATGGTAGTAGCAGTAGTAGTAGTTAACATGCTCATTTACCAAAGGCAGGGGAGGGGGAGAAGGAGGATGCCGCCGGTGACCTAGAGGTCTGGGCTGTCTCGGTATGCTCATCGAAAGTCAGTTATACTTATTTGTTATTTTATTAAAAACGTATATGTATTAAACCCAAAGATTGTTATTTTTTTCTTACAATCAATTTGCGTAAGAATTACTTCGCTCGGAGTATAAAATAAATGTCTAATTTTCCTTATGATGGCACAAACTTTAACTGCTATGTCACCTCCTGTCTCAGGGTGGAAGACAAAACTGAAAAAACTACACGGCTCGTCTACGTATCAGCTTTTAAGCTTCTTAATATTTGCCGCCTTTTTATATTTTCACTTTAAGGTTGAAATTCGAAAATTTGTAACCTTCTTTTACTACTCTGTTTGTGAGACCAGATTCCTTTATAGTATAAAAAGGTCATCTAAAAACAAGCATGCGTGAATATTATACTGACCTGTTTCCTAATGATTACCTCAAACCCCCCCCCCGCCCCCCTTTTTTATCATTGTAGATAATGTCTGTGTTTTTCATATAAATAATTGGAAATTAAACCATTACGCGCTTTTTCCGTCACTTGAGCATCTATTTGGGAAAAATATTTGTTTAGCGAATCCATCAAGTTTTTTATACGTGAATATTTGCGTCTGGAGACCATGTTTTTGAAAACACAACATTAGTCATTACAATCAATTAGATCGCTTCTGCCTTGGCATTTCTTCCGTGAGTAAGAGTAACATTATTCTTTTAAAAAAAACTCATTTACGTCAATTTGCGTCAGCTTCAAGATCTTTGCAACATAATAAATGAATATCAGGCACACAGGCACGGCTATTTTAAAAGCACGTCACTTCGGTTCAAATAACACGCAAAATATAATAAATGTTTTCGATCTTCTTCCCTCTTTTCATCTCATACTTCACACGTCAGTTTATTAAAGGGAAAGCACAGATTTTTACACCACACAAGACACACAAAGATTAATATCCTTAAATTTTTATCGACTCCGAAGACTCGATGTAACTTGCTAAACGCATCAACCTATATTAAACGCAGCAGTAAAGAAAGTAAGCGCCCAGACACGAACTTAACCTGTCTTATTCGAATAAGCTTGTATGAGACTGTTATTCAGATATCAGGCAGCAAATATTACTCGCTAAACACTGCAGAAGCAAGGGTTCATAATTGAGTTCGATCCCCGCCCGTGCTCGTTTCTATTTAGATAAGCATGTTACCGGCATCTGAAATTACTACGCGTGCCCCACGCTAGAGACTCCAGGTTTGCGATCGTGCAACAGTGGCTTCATTATTTGCCCCGTCCACAGCAGATGCACAAGATACTGTTCAAAATCAGGCATATTTTCTTCTTGTATACAACAAATGTAACCTTGTTACAGGACTTCGCATGGATACGACGCTTCATTTTAAGGTTCCACCCGATTTTAGAGCGCAGCTCTTAGGCGCCCGTTTCCGCGTATAGCGGCGTCGGCGTCTCCGTCGGCGTAACCGCGCGAGCTGCACTATGGGACGCCGCAGACCTATACACCAATTCGATTCCCCGCTAAATTTAGCAAAGAAACTGAATTGGTGTGTAGGTATGTAATGTCCCGTCATGCAAGACTGCGCATTCAGTTTCCCCGCTAAATTTAGCGGCAAAACTGACGTCACAGGACCTCAACACCTATTCAGTTTCCTCCTAAAGTTAGTGGGGAATTAAATTGGTGTTGAAGTCATGTGGCGTCATGAGCCATGTGGACCGCCAAATTTCGCGGGGAAACTGAATTTGTGTATAAGTCACGTCACATGAAGTCATGTGACATCATTTTCCCCGCTAAATTTAGCGAGGAAACTGAATTGGTGTTGATGTCATGTGACGTACATTTTCCCTCTAAATCTAGCGGGGAAACTGAATTAGTTCCTAGGTGACGTGACACGAAGTCATGTGACGACATTTTCCCCGCTAAATTTAGCGGAGAAACTGAATTGGTGTTGAGGTCACGTGCCGTTAATTTTCCAGCTAAATTTGGCGGGTAAACTGAACTAGTTCATAGGTGACGTGACATGAAGTCATGTGACGCCATTTTCACCGCTAAATTTAGCGGGGAAACTAAATTGGTGTTGAGGTCACGTGGCGTCTATTTTACAGCCAAATTTAGCGGGGAAACTGTGACATCATGTGACGTCGCAGGACACGGCTCCACGAGATGCGGCTTCACGATTTCCGGAGCAACTAGCCAAAAACGTTTCACTTTGAAACAAACACCGCGCGTGTTGCATTATGGGGCTCTCACCGTACCCTCCTTGGCCTACCCACAAACAAAACAAAAAATTAAATATCTATCTATCTATCTATCTATCTATCTATCTATCTATCTATCTATATATATATATATATATATATATATATATATATATATATATATATATATATATATTTCTCTCTCAAACTCTCTACTAGGATGTTTCCCAAAATCAACATACTTCAAGAGCTGCGCTTTAATTTCGCATTACAGAGAAGTGTAAACGTCTGTAATTTGTTGTTACGCATATTTCTCCTTTCTTACTTTATACAGAAACGTCTAAGGTCAAAAAAACTTTCCCTGTGTTGTAAAAAAAAAAAAAGTATTTGAGAATTGTTGCTAAAGCGAGAACACCGACTTTCCTCCTTTTGCCTGCATCACGTGACATTCCTAACGTGCTTGTAAAATTCCATGAAGTCTACGGTTCCATTAGAAAGCGCAAACCTTAGTACAAGCGCGACTGAATGAACCAGGTTTGTTGTTTTTATTTTATTTTTATTTTTGACCTGTGGTGTCAAGGGACTTCAGACAAGAACAAGCACACTGATCTTATGGGCTGGATAGCCCAGTCTTTGGACCTGCCGTGATAATACTTAAATAGAAGGGGAAGGGTCGAGTAGGAAAACTCGAGGCTTCTTTACAAAATGCCTTATCGAAGGAATTAGGTCCTTCGAGGGTACTAAACGTAAGGTGAGTGTCCTTCACACTAGGGTTTAGTCGAAAGAACCACGATGGAATGAAATCTGGGTTAGCGTACATCCCGAGCAAATTTTGCGGCCGCTTTTGTTTGCAGACTTGCGGAGTCACCTGGAATACCAGTGGCGGCGGTGGCTGTAGCTCGACGCTGCTGAAACTGGTTTTTCTCCCGACAAGTCTCGTTTTATCATCTGGGGAACTACAGAAGTGTTCGAACGCATTCGAAGTGAAGTGAATTTTGATTCGGTATGCGCTGCGTGAGTTCGGCTTTGAGGATTGATGCGGTAGCGCAAAAAACGGTCCAGGGAATACGGATCTTTTTTTCTTTTTTCTCGACTTTTGCTATGACTTGATGGCAACGTAATCTAAGTCTAAATCTGAGCACGTACTGAGTAACTCGCCAAAGCGGCGCTCAAGCTGGCAGGCAGGTAGTCAGGCGAGGTTGTAAACTGAATTTCGTTAAGTCGATGGTGCTTCATGGGGGACGAGCTGTTGTTGCCAACTGAACGTTCTTGGGAGTAACCGACAAAGAGCACAAAAATTTGGAACATACCTTCTTGAAGGGTTTCATTTTTCTAATGCGACCCGCCCTACATTCCTAATTTTTTTTTTTTTTTTTACCACTCAACTAAGTTTCTGCTGTCGCTGATTGCTTTCTTCCTATTCCGAATGTCGCTCTTTTGACCAATAAATATGTTTTTAAAGACATTAAGCATCGTTCTTCATTTTATGTGGCTAAAATTATCAACACCGCAACAACATAATGCGGCATTCAAGGGTCTTCAAGTATTGACGTACATTTTAAAAAATCTAGCGAACCTACTCTCTCCTCATAATATATATATATGCTTAAAAACATAGTCTGTGCTCTGACAATGAGCATGAACGTAGGCAGGTACTCAGTATCGCAACGCAGACTGCTTTTTCTTTCTTTTTTTGACGAGGGGGTCTAAACATATTTTCAAGCTCATCGTTCGCTGAGCTGCCTCTTAATTAGATAGCAGCAGCTGGCTTTCTCAAGTGCTTTACGGGAAACTGCCCGCATCAGATTTCTTAGAGTGTGTGCGGTGCATTTTTAAGTTTGCCGAAAGGGACGGACAATGCTGGCTCTGGCCACCTCAGCGGTCGCCTTAACAAAACAAGTCTCAAGATTTTTTTTAATTAATTACTTTTTGTTTATTGTATGCTCTATGATATATTCGGCTATAATGCGTATTCGCTGGCGGCCATAGCTGTGTGCAGTGCTTTACGTGTGCTGACACGGTGCTACAACATTACCCGTTTCAAGACATCAAAACTATATTGTTACCGACAGCATTATAGCTACTGAGATCCTCAGGAAGGCGGGGCATGTCCTATTGTGCTCACACTTCTTGCTTTGTGATGTGTCTTTCGGCGTTCCGATCAGTTCATTGGCCGTGTTGCGATGGTAAGATTGACGGGACTGGCCACGCCCTGAGCTTCTTAAACTGCCAATGATGATATTGTAAAAATACATATTCAAGATACTTTTTTTCAGAATCAGGTGTCCGGTCTACTCGTTTCTACAGTATAGTTTCTTGAAACATATACTGCAGTGCGGCTCAGAACGGAAGAACGTGAGTGGCAATGACGAGTGTTGTTCTGCGGGCCGTCGACTACGATGGATGGTCGTGCTGCCCCAATATGTCGAGCAAACTTGATTCTCTTCTGGTGTTTCCGGACACGTAGCTAAGAAAAGGGCGCAACGGCGCACACCCGCCATCCGGCATGATCCAATAAAATACGCTACAACAAACAAGCGTTTCTAAGCTCGTTGAAGGACCATCGGGGAATCCGTTATTTTTCGCAAATATTAACGAAACCTGCGAGCTGTTTACGGTCCTTTGCGTCCTGCATCCGAACGGCGATCTAAGCTGCTCTTACTTGTTTTAGAGCGCAGCTTTTAGGCGCCCGTTTCCGCGTTTCGCGGCGTTGCCGTCGGCGTCGCCATCGGCGTCACCGCCCCGCTAAATTTAGCGGGAAATTGAATTGGTGTTGAGGTCACGTGACGTTAGGTTTGCCACTAAATCTAGCAGAGAAATTGAATTTGTTCATGGGTGACGTGACACGAAGTAATGTGACGTCATTTTCCCCGCTAAATTTAGCAGGCAAAATGACGCCACATGACTTCGTGTTACGTCACCCATGAACAAATTCAGCGGGAGGAGAAAAGGAGGAGAAAGGGAGGGGGACGAGAGAAGCGGAGGGGGAGAAAATGAGGAGGAGGAGAGGAGAAGGAGGAGGGGGAGGAGAGGATAAGTGTAGGAAGAAGAGCGGGTACGGAGGAGAAGGAGGGGCATACCCTCCCCTCCTCCTCCTCAAGAGCTGCACTCTAGTTTCGCATTACAAAGATTTGTAAATTTCTTTCATTTTTTTTTTTTGTTGTTGTTGGTCACACGCGGTTAACCTGAACCTCTGCACAGCGGGAATCAACAGGCTAAGTAATAATTGTGGCCTTCCAGGCTCCTTAGGCTGCACGCAAGAACCAGTTACGCATCGCAGACAAGCAAAAACGCAGGTCTCGATTGCGTTGTTGCCTGACCGAGTGTTCAGAGCGTGGCTACGTTAATTTGATCTGCTCGAAAAAAACTATTCGGCCATAACCCGCGTCAATGTGAAATTAGCGGGACTTTTCACGTAACCAGCTGCAAAGAGTTTGCTGTTTATCGGTACACTAGAGAGAACTTAGGCAGATCAAAGGTTTATTATTCATACCTCGGCTAACCAATCCTGCATGCTTTAGAACGGACACCTTTCAAGGAAATTGTCTCACCCTACAAATCGATCGCAGTTTTAAAAAAATTAATCAAACTGAAGTTTCTATTTAAGCACATTTATATCATTCCAACAACTCAACGACTAGTGTAAAACAGTTTGCATAGAAACGTTAATCTATTTTGAGGCCGCTAGGCAAGAGAGTGACCGTATCCGATAATAAAACATACGGTTTCACTCACTCTCTGGTAATTATCTCACTAGACTGTTTATGTGTTTTTTTTTTTCTTCATCTTTCACAAAACAAAAATTATAAAAACAAGAGAGCCATATTCAGCCCAAAAATATGAAGCGTGAACGCATGAGCTCATTTATGATCTAAAAAGAAAAACATCCAACTCGGAAACCTCATTTTCTTCTTCAGTTCTCCGACTTGATTATGTGCGGCAGCATAGGGATGAAGATACCCGGAATGTGGGTATTAATTCAGTTGTGCTATTAGTATAGAACGGAATTTTGTTTAAAACTTGAAAATATTATTAATTTTTGGTGCACTTAATGATGCGTATATGTCATTTTGTGTTTTGCGGTGTTCGCAGCGTGAATAAACATGGTGATTGGAAACGAACTTTCCCTCGGTTGTACGAGGTTGCTTGCTTTAATACATCATAGGATAATTTAAAAATAAGTATTTCTTTGCCACTATGGTATCTTTTTAGGCAACGTTCTTCCTACATTTGCTGGTTAGACAAATATGACTTGAAATATGAAAATAACGCATGGATGTTTCTCCTATACACGTTATGGGAGGCCCGTCAACCTGTTAGCAGAGTACGGGTCTTTTTGTACTGCCTGTTGTCAACGGCATTCTCTTTCGAGATAGCTCACCGCTTTATTAATAACAGAGTTGATTTGCTTAGCTTCCAACAATATTCTTCTCTTCCGGAAGCAGGTTACAGAAGGTGCGAAAATACTTCCTCATGTAGAAAAACAGCAGAAACAAAAATTAGCACGCTAGGCAAAAAAAAAAATGCATGAACTAAGGAGTTTTTTAAGTCATTCAATTGTTTCTTGTATTGCTTTTGTTTTGTTTTTCTGGAGGGTTTACGGAACGTGCAATATTCTAAACGATCAGCAAAAAAATAAAAAGAGTCTTCTGTTCATTATTCTCAAAGACAGCCGCTACAATATGGCGGAATCCTATAATTCATGGCAGGCTTCAGGCAAAGATTTCTAGCGCCTGCGTTGACAATTAATCGAAGCTAAATAGATAATAAATTTTGAACGCGTTATTTTCTCATGACATTTGTTTTCCTCCTCTTCTTAGAATTATAAAAAAAGGCGCCGAAGTGGATTTATCCAGGTTCTTAAAAAACAAACTCGCCCGAAAACATCGAAGAAAATTCGTATTGGTAACACACTATACAGCAAACAAGATTTTATGTGTAATTCACGGGATCTGTAGCTGATTTAGCACAGGTCGCAGTCGTGTTCCTTAGCATGAGAAACGTGACAACTGCGGTCGGCAGCTTGCGCAAGGCGTAACTGCTGATCATTTTTGTCTTCATCTCTTTAATAAAAAATCATCACCACTTTATTCATTATCAACGTGTTATTTCTTTAGTTCTTTACCCATACCAATAAAATTGCGCCCTTGGGTATTTTCGGATGCTTATTTCCCTCTAAATCTGCTCGGTCCTACACATGAGAGCAACGCCAAATGTTGTTTCTGTCCTCGTCGAAGTTGTTACAAAACTAATATTAACATTCAAACTATAAATGCATTCCCTTATCAAGGCAAAACAAATTCTACAAAATCCTGAGATTTATTTCGACAATGTTCAGTGAAGCCGGTTAGATACGTGATTAGAGAAGCAAAGACCGCCGCCAAAAACAGTACAAAAAAATACAAGGAATGAATCAAAACAGCATTCGTCTGGAAATCTCTAAAATCCTGGTAATGAAAGAAAACTAAGCACTGCAAATCCGCTTTCACTTTTCATGCATGAAGGATTTGATCGTTGCTAGCACTGGAATTCAATTATGCGGCGCCGAGGCGTCAGGCTATGCTCGGAATGTGCTGCCATTGGATTTCGTCCTGCGAATGTGCCTGTGACCTTGGAAAATAAAATTATACCCCAGGATAAAAAATTAAAAAAAAAAAAACTGTAAACTGAGTTCGAAAAGTATATAGATAGGCATATGGCACCAAAGTCGTAATAGTAAAAGTAAAACAAAAGTATAAAAGCTGAGAGCGGCAAACATTCCTTGTCCGTTCCTGGGCGCCTCATGTGGTCAAGACGATGGTCAAGCAATCGCATTCGCCGGCGGCGAATGCCTGCGAAATGCTCGCGGAATTTACAATGCTGCTGCCGACTTTGTAGTGTCTGCTCGTAAAATCGGTATTCCCTCTCAGCAGCGTAGAGTTGGCATTTGTAAACTTGAGCAGGAATCTATGTTCGCGAATGTCGTAATACGGTAAAAAAAAAAAAAAAAAAAAAACGCGAATCATTGTTTACGCAAAGGAAGAGGTGGCTTGTCGCTTGTACCACAGTTGTCCCTTTGGAGCTCTTGTTGTTTTATTCTTGAAATATAGGCGTAGTGTGAGAGTTGACACAACTTTGATTTGTCAAATACGCTTTTGTTGCACTTGAAACCAGATAAATATAGGTGCACACGGTCTAAACTAAACATTGGAAAAAAAACCACGCTGGAAGAGTACGCCTAGCCTCACACACGCGTTCACAAACATTCATAGGATTACACGAAGGAATGTTGTAATTCAGCTATGATATCAATTGATAATGAGCAAAACATATCAGGCACTGCTGTGTTGAGACCATCTTTTCTATTACCCTCGACTATAAATGCTTGATGCTCAGTTAGAAACTGCCATCGTGCTGTTATAGTATATAAAACGATTTTATTACTAAATATTAATGTTTCTTTTATCGGGGCCCGGGATTTATTCACAAAAAAAATATTAGATAAATCAGAGTATATTCATTTCAAGGTCGC
This sequence comes from Ixodes persulcatus, assembly GCA_013358835.2. Taxonomy (NCBI): domain Eukaryota; kingdom Metazoa; phylum Arthropoda; class Arachnida; order Ixodida; family Ixodidae; genus Ixodes; species Ixodes persulcatus. Next base: position 668,263 of record JABSTQ010011280.1, read on the forward strand.
ATAAAAAACATTATTAATGAAAACGGCTAATTGGGCAAGTTGGTTTTGATTCATCTTAACGGTAAAACGCCAAGAAACCTAGGACGAAATACAACACAGCACATGCTGTAACTTTCAACTGAATCACTCAAATAATGAGTCATTCAACTGTTTTCCTCTTGAAATTTTCTAGAAGATATTTACCATTTCAAGCACATCATATAATATTAAGGCTGGAGTAATAGTAATTGTAGAGTATATTTGCAATAATTACCGCAGAATGTTAGGACATAAAGCATCAAACTCTTAAAATGAATGCAGATCATATTTACCTACTCAGGAATGGTATTAGCACTTTTTGTCGGGTACAAGGTTACTTGAAGAAACCCAGACGACTGATCGCTGGCCTGTTTTCTAGGTGGAACTTCACTTAGATATTTATGGGGTGCATTGGTAACCATCCTGTCCAAGTCTCTGCCGTGGTTGGCTAAAAATAAACACAGATGCAATAGAAATGCGCCGCGGTATGGAAACAGTTAACCATTTCCTGACTGCCTTGCTTAGTTTAGTACCGGGATCACTGTGCAACATAGTTCTAATTCCATAACCAGTGTTGTTTATATCGCCGTACTAACATCCCTTTCGAAATATCGTTATTTTAACGGGTCTCATACTGGCCGGAACTCAATATTTAGGCAGGCGGCCTTTCTAATTGACTTGCAATTGACAATAGTAACCAATATAATGAATTAGCTTTCAACGTTCAAATAAGACTTCAGTTCTAGCATGCGCCGCTCTATTCAGGCTTACCGAACTTGACCCTTTTCCTCAGGTATGGGGTCCGGTCAAGACCGCGGTGCCCAGATTCAGCACATTAATTGTGAGCCTCGATCGGGAACGTGGCCGCGATCACGAACGCTCGCGTGTCCCTCCGGAACAGGCGAATGTTCGTGGCATACCCGTAGACACCAATCTTGAAATTGGTAGGCCTGTGGTGCGTAACTTTACAGTTACAGCTTTGTACATGCTCTCTCTTTCTGTCAGTCCAGTGCGTTCTCGCCGTTTCATGAGCAGCCATAAGAGACACGAGGCCGCACCTTCCGTCGTCATCGAGTTTGACATTTGATTGAACGGCGCTCATAAAAGTGGCGGCAGCCATGATGGAGGACATGAGAGAATTCTAGAAGTCATATGCATCCCCTCGTCTACATTACAGTATGGTGTCACATCTTGGGTGAGCTTACGGGTTATAACATATGGCGTACCGACGAGAGGGGTATTTATCTTGCGTAAAAAGAGGGACAGAGAATCCAAACAACATCAAAAAGAGTCGAAGAAAGCAGTAGTCTCGGGACAGTCTAAGTGGGTCTATAAGATCTGAAGATCGCTTCGAAACAGGTATACATAATCCGACGACCTTGGCCGACTACTTCAGGGCTCTTCAGTGAGTGTAGATCCTTTCCTGCAAGAGTCCCCAAACCTTTGCTCTGTTGGGCAATCGCTACACCGTTGATCTCCACCTCGGATGAGTCAGCTCCGCCATGAATACATGCAATGGCCTCGAACCAGTTGGCAGTCTAGCAACCAGGATCGCTACATGATTCGCTATTGCCGAAAGAAGGAGGACACTATACTGCGACTCTGGTCGTCCTCGTAGCTGAGTTACCGCAGTGTTTCATAAGATCCGCGACCGGTACTGCGATAACAGCATGACCACGCGCAAGAAGGTTACACAATGAATTACTGGACTCGCGACGGTGCTCTTCAAGCGGAGCCGTCTCGCCCATGGCAAGATGGCGGGCGCCGCCATCTTGGCAAGGGCAGAAGGCACGACAGACGTCTGTTTAAACGGTAGGTACGGTTGTGAGGCCGGTTCAAATAAATATCTGAATGGCTTAACGGCATAAAAGATAAATACCACAGCCATAGTTCACTCCCGCTTTACATACAAATGTACGAATAGTGTTGCTGTCAGGACCCAACCCCTTTTATTTCTAGATATGAACAGTCTCGACTCCAGCAAGACTTTACCCATCTTGGCCACGCACCATAATGTGCGCTTCATCGCAGTGGTGCTAGCCTCATGCTGATATCACGTCTTATTTCACCTTGGCGCGTTGCCTGGGGCTCATCACATTTTACTGTATTGTTCTGCGTCCGCCTTTCGAAAGAAAGTCTCGTGAATCAGAAAAACGCCAAATAGAAAAAGACCTGCTATTTAAAAAAAAAGAGCGAAAGGAAATATGATTTTAGTATGTATGGCATATCAGAGCAGAAAAAACTTTGGTAAGACAAAAACCGATGAAAATGCTTTTGTGATAAGGGGTTGAGAGACTTTGCAAACAAATGGTTCGTAGTTGATTAATCAGTTTCACGACGGGACACAACGGCGTCACGGGACACTCCGCTTCTCGTGGCATGTGGTTTTAATGTGAACGTGCACTGTGGCCAGAACGCGTGACTAAAATAGGGTGTGACAGAAGAATTTTGACTCTACATCTAGAAGATGGCACAAAGAGCACCGTAAAAAATTAAAATGTGCTGCACTTGATGTTTGCCAAACATCTTAAGTGTCAATTTTCTTTACTTGTTGATGACGCACTTTAACACTCATTCGCTTATATTTTGTTCTTTTAGATCTTGAGTTGTGATGAAGAATGTCTTTGTGCAGTGTTGACGTGTATGGTCTGTGAGTGTGCAGTGTCTCAGTGGCCGCCGCTGTTCGTTTGCTGAACACGGCAAAGAACAGGAACATTTTAGACGCTTTTGGGCTTCGGTACTGGCAACAACCGGAGTATGATTGTTGCAGCAGATTTCAACATTAATATGCTAGCTATTCACACTTTGTTTTTTTATAAATTAAAATTTTATTTGCGACATTAATGTGGTAACTAGATAAAAAAACATTAAAGTGCACGCAGAAAAGAAATTGTGGCATTTTATCAATAACACGGATTGTGGATGGACGTCTGAAAGGAGAAACTTTCAGCTCCCATATTTTGCAATGTAATTAAAACCGCGAGTGCATTAAAAGCTAGATATTAACGTCTATGAATTCAGGGCTACTGCTCAATTATGTTCAATCATCGTTTCTTTAATTTAGTTACTCCTACGATATTGAAGCTGGTGAGTATATTAAAGATACGTATAAATTCAACTGCTTTGTCATCCTGCCGAAACTTGAGTTATTTATTACGGGGATATGTCCAAATTTATCAGCTCATTGACAAACAGCACGTAGGTCAATTGACAGCTTCACGATTAATCCAGGTAAGTTAGTTACGAAGGGCTTCGCATTTGTTTGTTAAGAATTAGCCACAATAGTTTAATTGGAACAACCCTCCGCTTGTGCTTCATCACTAGTTTCTTTGCGCCTGCGTATCCTCGGAAGCGCATAAAGAGCAGGAATTGAAGGTATCATACTGTCATATAGTGCGTCTTTGATAAAGTTTTGAGAGCCGGAACACACAGTAACATTCTGTTTCTGTTTTCATGGGTGCTTTGTGACCATCGCTACTTCAGGGCTGGGAAGGTCATCATATCAAGGCAATGTACACCCAGATGGATGTGGAGCATTGCGAACTACAAATAACGTTATTAAAAACAAATCAAGCACTCTAGACAAACTCTATCTGTTTCGTTCGAGACATTAGATTCCACACTGATCGGTCAGAAAGCGCCCGAGTTTTCCATTTTGTAAGATTATTCAGGAAAGGTTGGAATACTAGTCTAAATATTAAGTCGACTGGTCCGTGTAAAAATATATCCAGAAAAATGATTCCAACTCAAAACTTACTTCTACTTTCCAATCAAAGGTCAAAATAGTAAACCGAGGCGATGACGTTTACTAATAAAATTATTTTTAAAAAGATTTCCGACTCACCATGTTTCCCCGAACACAGTCTCCAGTGGAGTGAACGTCCCGACTTCACGAACACGGTTTCTCTTTTCTAATCTAAGTCAATTAACTTCGATACTAAACTGGAAAGTAGTAAAAAAAAATACTAAACTGTCTGACAAAAAAAAAACGAAAATAATAAAAAATAAGCGGGAAGAAATATTGGTTGTCGTCAGCAGGAGATCCTCGCCGACAGTCGAGCCATCAACAACGAGCTAAGCCGATATTTCTCGATCGCCGTCCTTGTCTTTGTTGAGAACCACGTATCCCGGTCCCACGTCGCCCTTTCGCCCGTCGAACGACAACTGACCAGCATCCGAGAGGGCCCACCTGTTCTTAAGAGGTGTCGTCCGCCGCTTCCGAGCGGACCGAAAGAGCAACTGCGCATGCGTGAATCTCTCTCTCTCTGTCTTTCTCTCTCCCATCCTCTGTCTCTCTCTCTCTCTGCCTTGGTTGTTTTATTTTCCACCCTTTCTCCTGAGTTTCACTTGCCCTCGGTCGTCGCGTTTTCCCTTTCTCACGCCGGACGCGAAAGCGCGGTCCAATCGAAATTGAGCGAGAGAGTGCAGGGAACGAAGACGTAAGAGCGTACCGAGACGCGAACGGCTCCAGTGATGCGGCCCCGTGGCCGTGCAAGGCTACTGACCATGTCGTCCACTTTGGAAGATACACAAACATTCGGGAAATAACTGACCCTCCCCTCCCCCCCCCCCCCCCCCCTTGAGTACAAGAAAAAGGAGGGGAGGGACAAAGCGGCAAGAGTAGTGCACTGCAGAATTAAAACAGAAAGAGAAGAGAGGGGTAGCGGATTCATCTGCTGTACCACGTTTCTTCACTCGGCCCACGGCCCTTTTCCTCTAACCCTCCTTTCTTTGTTGAGCGTCTTTGGCGTTGCTTTAACATCTGCTGCAACGTACGCTTTAATGGCTTTTGTTGGTTCTTGTTCCCGCCTCTTTGAGCAAGTCGACGGGTCCGCCGGTTTTTTTCGGCTTTTACTTTCAGCCGCGAACATCGTAGATTGGGTGAGTTATCGTTTAGTAAGAAGTTTATCGGCAAAAAAAAAAAAAAAAACCACAAATGTTGGCGAGCACGAAAAAGAACATACAAGAATGCAATGAAGCTAGACAAACAAAGCGGATGACAGAGTAAAAAAAAAAAAAATTGTGGAAGAAACAAAATGAAGAAATTGAGATGTATACTTATTTTCTCTGGTCTCCCGAGTTCAGCCGAATTGTTGTGGCTCTGCTTTCTTTGCGTCCGTGTGCATTCCCTGCGAACGGGTACCCCGAACGCTGAGGGATAAGTTATCGTTCTCGGGGACTGAGACACTTCGAAAAACGTAACACGTACCAAGCGAAAAAAGCAAGTAAACACTCAAGTGCACGGAGTACGAAGATTGGGATGTATTTCGGAAAAGAACTCCCCCGACCTGAATTGAAATCGGAGAAACGGCAAGGACGGCCGAGAAGTGTATAGCTCGAAAACGACGTCTTGTTTTTCTCAATTCCGGCGGAGAAAACAGGCCGATTCGCGATGTCGAACGCGGCTGTAAAGCAGGATGAAAGAGACTCATGTCTTCTGGTTTTTTGTTTATTACTTTGGGTTTTCTGTTTTTATCGGCGAGGACTGCTGTCTGTACATCACTGTCGCATCGGCTGTATTAGTATGGCGCCTGGAATGCAACTCAGACGTGCGTATTTACTTCGTCCTAAGAAGTGTTTTCTCGATTTCTGCCTGATGACGTCATATAGGTGACCGGCCGCTGTCTCTTACCCGGATCCTTGACGGTGTCACAGCAACGAATTGTAAATGCGGCAGACGCCTGTTCTGCTGTAGGTCGCACTCCGGCTTGACAATCCACGGAAGCTTCAGCAGACGGGGGTTGGGACACTGCGACGACAGCGACACGCGTGTTCGTCCGTACGTTTTATCGGGACTATCCGGAGGCCAAGTTCGTCTGCTTCTTTTGCAGGGATTGTGGTAACGTCAGAGAGACGCCGAGCTTTGATTGGCTTTGATTGGAAGGATAGTGGGTAGCCCTCAAAGCAAGCTGCCTCGAGGTCTGCCCCCTGTCCTTCAATCAGAACCAATCACAGCTCAGCGTTCTGATGTCACCACAGCTCCTGCAAAAGAAGCAGACGAACTTGCGCTCCGTATAGAGACGCGACCGTTTAAATAATGCTGACGCGAAGCGGCGTTCTATAGCGTCCCATCATGCGCGATCCACGGGGGTAAACTAGTGTCTCTCAGCGTCCCCCAGCGTCTGCAAACGGGCACTAACAAAGCGCTTGAAAGGACGCCACGCGACGCGCAACGGAAAAGCGAACTAAAAGTATCTGACTTTGCTCGCCAGGGGCGCTGCAGCAAACTTGAGAGCTACGGGTCTATTAGAGACACACACGATCACGGAGGGGCGGATCACGGGACCGCACAGTCCCCGCCATGCGCGTATCCCTGGAAGTTGAAGATTCCCCGGCCTTACGTTATCAGTCCTGGTTTGCTTTTCTGTATCGCGAGCATGTCTCGCGCTCCCAGGCGTTTCCTGGTGGCGCTCCCCTTCTTCCTGTTCCGCCAGGGGCTGGAATGTGTCTCTCCGGCCATGTATATTTATGTCTGCCTCTTCTATTACAGCTGGCTGTCTCTTCTCCCAGCGCCAACCGACCTGCTCTGCACAAACTCACTGGGCGCGCCTATCCGCCGCTGTAACCGAATTTAATCTACGCTTAGACGGCTAGAGATATACACGCGCACGGTGCGCCTTGGTGTCCTTTTGAAGTGTCACGTGTCTGTCTAACTGCATACATACTAGCCCCGAGAACTTCTCATTCAACAGTGCTGAGAGAAATCGATTTCGAGAGGTGTACTTGAACCCTACTCATATATAACACGATAAAGGGGGAGCTTTTGAGGAACTTAGTAAGCGACATTCTCGTGGACTCAAAATACAGCATCAATGCGTGCTTCCTAACATATTTCTAGCCTTTTTGGAGCATTACCTTGGTTCTTCGATAAAAACGCGCTACGCCTGGCAGTATACTACTTCAATGTTGTAACTTTGGTTGGACATGCATGTCCGCTGTCAATAGAAGCTAGCCATTGTTTGGTTTAACGCATCTGTGTTGAGAACAAATCGTCTTATTATACTCAGAGTAAGCCAATGAGAATCCTGCGGGAATGATACGTAACAAAATCAAGAGGCCATGGCTGCCAACATACGCCGCCTTCCACAGGTGTTGTCAAGGGTTCATTGACAGCTAGCTATATGGGATCAGTTACTCAAACCTCAGAGAGTAACTGACCGCTAGGATTGCAACATAAGTCGGTAAGGACGCCGAAGACACTAATCACGAAGTAAGAAGCATTACCATAATGCGCCTTGCAAGTGGGCGCATTTCGGTCTTTTGCGCATGGGAAAGGAGGTGTGAAGGTGGGAGGGGAGGTTATACTAAGCTCCGCCTCCTCGGGGGGGGGGGGGGGGGGGGGGTCGCGGATGTAAACATCTGGGCGTCGGGAATGGCGGACGTGCTGTAGTAGCTGAGGCTGTAGCCGTGAGTCCTTTGCGTAATTCCTGGTTAAAAAAAAAAAAAAAAAAAAAAAGAGAAAAGAACGTTCCGCTTCTGTCCTGTGTGATTTCGAGGTAGGCTCCGATCAGGCTCGAGGTAGGCTCCGATCAGGCGCTGTCCAAGGGGCAGTGTTACCAGGGGAAATGAAGACGTGCTGCGTCTTCGGATGCGGCGGGCGTATTCACGACTGTGTGTCGCATTTCAAATTTCTGGGAGGATTGACAGATTGAGAGCTCTTTCTTGATTCGGTGGATGGTGGTGCATGTCCGTTCTTAGTTGGTGGAGCAATTTGTCTGGTTAATTCCGATCACCAACGAGACTCTAGTCTATTAAATAGGCTGCGTGATTCTCTGCACCTTACACCCTTCTCAGAGGGACAAGCGGCTCCTAGCCGCACGAAACAGGGCAATAACAGGTCTGTGATGTCCTTAGACGTCCGGGGCCGCACGCGCGCTACACTGGAGGAAGCAGCGTGCTTTTATCCCCGTCTGTTAAGACAGTAAGCTTAGAAAAAAGTTGCTTGAGCAAATACAGAGGGCTAATTGAAGTACATCGGATTACCCCCCAGCAAGCTTTCGTCTGTATAAATAACAGGGCATAGAAAAATAAGTTTCCATAAACTTTCGCCAAAAATAAAAACAATAATTACTTCTCGGTGTCAACAAGTCTACGGCCTAACTTCCGCGATGCGCTCGACGCCGCACACGAAAGAAGGGAACTTGCGGACGCTAACCACCCTCGTTCTCGACTGTTAGCAAAGAAACCTCGGCGCGTCGGCCACCTCGCCCGTGAGTCGTTTAGCTTCGCTCCTTGATACGTGTCTGCTAGAATTGTTAGACAAAAGCACATCGTACCGCTCGAGTTATTTCGTCTGTCCTCTCTGAAAGGCGATGTCGAGCTCGCTCGTAAAGGTAAGACAGTTGTTGAATAGCAGACGACGTTGCAAAGGAGCAGAAGACGCTCAGATAGGGGGTCCCGGCGACCCCTATCTTTCCGCTCGAGCCAATCAGAGCTCGGCGTTCTGACGTCACCGTAACCCCTGCGCAAGAAGCAGACGAACTTGCCCTCCGCATAAGTTACGCCCCGAGTTTCTTAAGCTGTTAGTGATTGCGGAGTTCGCGTTCGAATGCGTTCAAGTAAAGAAGGGAAGACAAACGCAGCTAGCTTTGCGTCTACCCCCAAATCGTTCTAACCAGAGCTCGGTGTTCTCCCCCTCGCTCTCGCCTCCTCCTCCTCTCCCTCAGTTTCTGAGCGCATATTTGTCCCAGGAAGCAAGCAGAAAATGTTCTGAACAGACGAATTTCCATCGATCTGGCTTTTATGCTAGCTGCGTGAAGGGCAGCTAGGAAATCACCATTGGCTTTGCCCAAGACTATCTCCAGTTTCACAACAGCGCTGGGACGTGACGACAAAGTGAAAGAAAAACCCAGCGTCCATGCGAGATGCGACGGCTCTGGTCTTTCCACTTAAATTGCGTAATATTTTTTTAATCGGAGCACGCACACGAAGAGTAAAAGATGTAACTAAATTTAAGCGAAAGCCGCCATCCGAAACATGAACATTGCTTTCCATTTAACTGGCTACATGTCAGACTCAAAATGCTTCCGGGTAATCACTCTACTATTGGTGGTGGATGTGCCAATGATTCGGAATAATATATGTGCGCGAGTAGGATTAGGGGACTTGATTCAAAAGGTTTAGAATTGCAAAAATGTATTAATTTTACGGTGCGAGAGGCGATATGTCTGTGTCACCTTTAATTATCTATCTTCCGTGGTCTCAAGTCATGTTTGTGATTCACAAGCTTGCCTGCACACTCACTCTTTCTACAGTGTTTATCTACTCTGTAAGTCTTTGTTCTGAAAACTTCGCGAAACACAAATTATTACCGATTCTGTTATTTTAATTGTTTACTGTCGTACTGCGGTTTAAACTGTCCAATATAATTTGCGACTGCCGCGATAAAAATGTCGTTAAGCCTATGTCTCCTCCGCTCCAGAGCAATTTTCGTCAACTATTTAATTCCGCGTAACCTTTTTTTCTGTTTCAATGCGTTCTTTCATGTTGTACAGAAGCAATGTATGTTTTCGAATCCAAGCTCTGCCATACATAACCATTTCTCAGACCTCTCACGTTCTCCGCGAAAACTGTACCGTCAATAACAGTGAGAAATAATTCGATGTTTTACTCACAGAAAGGAAGTAGCCAGCCGATGAAGACTGCTCAAGTGCCCTTACTTGCCTATATTACTGCGGTAAAAATCTCAGCAGGTGCGGCCATGATAAGTAGTTTCATAGTTTTATAGAGCTGCTTTGTCTGGATATCGCAAGTGTAGATCTAGCCCTAATGTTACGGTGTCTAAAGTTTCTTCAAACGTTAGAATGCAACAATTTAGAACAATACTCTGTTGACACACAAGTGCCTTGATCATTGTAACTGAGCAATTGCGTCCGCATAATATTTCTAAATTTGATTTCCGTCAAATTATTTCTTATCTTATTTTATTTATTTATTTTCAAGTACTGCAAACCCGCTGGCGCTATTGCAGTAGTGGGGGTAAGAAGTGTACATAACAGAAAAATTAAACAATAAACAAGACCAAATGAACAGTAGTGGATACAAACCACTATTAAAGACAAAATTCACGCAATGGTAGAAAATGAACATCATCGGGCAACGAATTTCAATTTTTAATGGTGCCTTTGATTCATCTCGACAGTTTACAGGGCGGCGGGGTGCCCCACCGAAACCATTAAGGATATAATAAATAACGGGTAACTAATTGCCTTTCTACTTTCATTTGTTGATTTTGGCGCTTGTTTTCTTTCGTCACTGTAGATTCGTAGTAACCGTGAAAATGCTTATAATTATAAACTTTTTTCCCATAAAGTTGAAGTTGGTTATGATTTCCGTGATTATACTTTCCCGCGAAAAATTCAGTCGGGTGATCATTGCAATCTACTAAAGGAGCTCGGAAATTGTCGGTACGGAAAATATCTTTGGACCTGAAAATGACGTCTGCGTTGTGACGCTGAATATGACGTGAGCTTGTGGGACCGATACCTGTGTAATCTTATCTTGATGTTCCTTTGATTTCTCAATCCGTGCCCACTCCTCCTAAGTATTCACCTTGATCTTCTGTGCCCAGTTTACGTCTACTTTTCATTCGATCTACATTTTATTTATTTTCATTACTTCCTCTCGTCGCCCGAGGAGCTATAAAACAAAACGTAGCTACCGCACAGTTGTCCCGTCACCTTTTTCTTTACACCGAAATCTTCTCTTTTGCTACTCCTTGACTCAAAGCCAGACACTCAAATATCGCTGCTTCCTGGTGCGCGGCAGCGTTCGTAAACGAGATTTAACACGTCGCCCCCCGTGTCAGTATGCCAGACGCCTCTGACCTCTTCGGAGACGTATTTCAAGTGCAGCTTCGCTACACCATCAGAATCAGTCGGGCGTGCACAGGGGCGGCCTGCGGTTTCAAGTACAACCGTAGCACCGGTAGCGATCTGGTTCCGCAAAGGAAAGTTCGTGTGCGCGTGCATTTCTTTCTTTTTCCGTTTCTTTTTTTTTTTCCGGTGTCGAGAAGTGACGGTCTGCCTTGGCATTAGCATTACCGGTTGTAACGGTCGTGGCCAGCAGCGCCCCGTGTGGCCTAGAAAACGAAAATAAAAATGGGCCTCTTATCTTCCCAGTTTAACGGCAGTATGGGGGTCGGAAGGGCTTGCAGCCGTTCGTTTTCTTACTGTTAAGTATACAGGAAATGCCCTGCCACCTGGAGCCATCTGTTGGAAGCAGTAGTCAATGACGCGTGCGTGAGGCGTTCAAGAATACTGATTATGACGTCCCTCTTTAAATTAGTTAAGACGTTTATAGCTGCTGATACAGTCTCATCGTCTTGCTACGGTGTCCAAATGCGGACTCGAGCAAGAGTGCAGTTTTCATTTAATATATTTTATATATAAAACGTTAAATATTCATTCGCTCTGTCTACTGCAATTTAGCGCAAAGCATGTGACTGGGTTTGGTGTAAGCAAGAATATCTTACTTATGCCCTGAACTATCGTTTACACATTTCTTTTCCTTAAGGTTCCTCACTTGAAACCAAAGCGCAAAAAAGTTTTCTCCTCTTTTTTTAAGAAAAACGCAATTGAGCTACGTTTTGCACTTGCTGACTACCACAATTAGATGTAGCGCCCAACAACACTATCATTACTAGTAGCTCCTTGTGTTCATATAGGTGAACTCTGCTAATGGTTGATTGAATGATAATTGTTGGTACGTACGGTTTTTATTTATATTAGAGCGCAGCTCTTAGGCGCCCGTTTCCGGCTTTAACGGCGTCGGCGTCGCCGTCGCCGTCGGCGTAACAGCGCGGTGCATTATGGAACATTTCCCATGATGCAACGCGCGGTGAGGAGGAGGAGAGCGTTGGGAAGGAGAGGGAGGGGAGGAGGGGAAGAGGGGGAGGAGGAGGGAGGAGGGTCATACCCTCCCCTCAGTACCCTTCCCTCCTCCTCCTCAAGAGCTGCGCTCTAGTTCGGCGTTACAGGGAGTTGTAAACGTCTTACATTTTTTTAAGAGTGTTTTTTTTTTTTAAATAACAGAGACCAGTTTATTTACTGCTGGAACTTAAACAAATATTATTTTTGAGACTCAACATTTTCCACTTGCTCTGACATTGCGTGCCCTCCCTTCGAGTGCGACGTTCTAACACACCAAAAATAAATGGTCAAGTGTCTCAACACCAAGATGGACTCCTCGCAATGGTCCTTGGCAATGCATCTCAAATAACTGTCGGCATCGAGACTTCTTTAGGCGTACTGAATCTTTCACCAAGCTAATCCCAGATAGTGCTGCAGCCGCATCTTCACCAATAAAGCAACTGTTTCTTTTTACGGGGCATGTGTTTTTGCTTTGTAATACAGCAAACACTTTTTCTCTCATTTCCCGTACTTGACTGAGCTTTTCTTGTTCTTGTTCTTAGAAACGATAGGCAATAGCACTAAGGTTTCGGTCCTCTAACTAGATTTGAGCGTCGACACTCCTCAACTTTTCTTTTGCCGTTTACACCCGCTTTGTTGTCCGGTGAACAAGACAACGTCAGCGTCTTTATTTGCTACATTTTTTTTTTTTTTTTTTATTTTTCCGACATAGGAAACAACTGGCATTCTATAAAGTTAATTTATTTTATTAGCAAAGAAGCCTACATCGCCGTCAGACACTTTAGCAGGGGTGGGGTTTTACAAACATTCATAAAACATCACTATATATATATATATATATATATATAAATACCTGTGTGTTTGTGTGTATAAAATCCATCAATATATATACAGTGTGTTTCACGAGAGGTGGACAAATTCGATATTGCGAAAACTACGCGTCGCAACAAAAAAAAAAGCTGGTGTCATTTTGGTCCTGGGCCAGGGGCCTAATTAGGAAAATTACTAAAATCCGGGATAATTAGATTGGTAATTATTTTCGCGTAATTAACTTTTTAATATTGTGTTTAAGGGCATCGTCTCAATTAGAAAATTGCTCAGCATCATCAAAAAACACTAAATCAAGAAGTTGCAGAACGATAGAAGGCACGCGCAGCATTTTACGGCTTTCTGAAAAACCGCATAAATTCGACGGGTTTTTAAGTTTCGGTTTGCAATCGGAACGCATCTCGGCCCCGACGGCGCCGCTCCCCGTGGAGAAATACTAGTGTAAAAATGTGTAAAATAAATAAATAAAATAAATAAAATACTAGTGTAAAATTGAAATTGTCAGTACCTTAAACACACCCCATAAAAAAGCTTTCAAAATTTATTCAGTACATAGAATAGAAAACCTGCTGGAACCTATGGGTTTACAGCGTACCTGTTGCTGAAAGGCTTAGGGTCTTTGGCTTATTGGCCCCTGACAAAACTAAGGCAGACTTCCATTATAAGGCTTCCAGGAGGGATTATCGAGCTATTATTACCGGCATCTGCTGTCTTTGTGCTTTGCTTTGACTCTACAATGATATATATTTCTTCTGAACCTGTTAATACTGCAGAGTGGGCGAGTTGATAAGGCATAATTATGAACCAGCGCACAGGTAGACAGTTACTCAAAATCCAAACACACAAAAAAATGCACTCACACAGCGCTGAACATAAATTTAGGCTGGCTGCCATACACCGCTCCCAACGCAAAATTTGATGTTTTGGACAAGATACAATTTTTGTTTCATTTGTGTTATGTGAAACTTACACTAAAGATCTGTATATGTTTTAAAACCAAGAAAATGGAATAGCTATGCAACACAATTGGAATAAATTGTTCGATTCAAACCAAGTTTAAAACAAAAGTAGTTTTCAACAAAAAGCATTTCTCGTTTTGTTTCAGACTGTCGAATCTCATTCAGTTTATCTTTGAGGTATTTCTAAAGAAGCGCAGTTAACTCGCAAAGGCGACTCAGAACGTTGGCGCATATGTATAACACAAAAGTGAATTCAGGGTGTTCGGGTCATTATCAATACATCATACTCTATTTCGCAAAGCCTTGGACACAAAAGTCTATACCGGCGTCACGAAAGACGGCAAGCCCGTTTTCCTCCCCCCCTTCCTTTCCCCTGTAGTTTTGACGTAACGCCATGTAAATTTCTCTATCTGTTTCACGATGTCGCAAGGAGAGAAAACACATCGGAGAAACATAGAATTTCTCAAGGACAACAATACAAGATGTTGCGCTGGCGTTGAAAGCAATACTTTATCCCAAATATTTACTTAGATGAAGGTTAGCATGAGCAGGTAAAACTGGATTTTTAATCAACAAAAACAAAGGGCGCAAGTGAGCTGGTTAAGGCTAATCACACTGATCATGCAAAGGCTGAGAATGATACAAGCATTGTTTATAATGATATCTTTTTTATCTAGCTTATTTCTATTGTTTTAGACTTCAATATAGCTCTCACTATCCCCACGGTATGATGCAAGAAGTTAAACATTCATGGCGTTTCTTGTAAACAGAGTCGAATCGCAAGCATTAAACTAATGAACTATAGAGTAGGTATATATTGCGTCAGTATGCGTGTTGAGCTAAGCCAATTGGTTTCAATATTTGCGGCAGAGAGCAGAAATCCCGTTAGTGTCAAACGAACAACCTTCGCCTGGATATTCAGTCCAGACGTAGTCAATTCCTACTTATTCAATATTCAAATATATTATTACGGGACTTTTTATTATCATTTTGTTATCGAAATACCTTGACTTGTGGGTTCATGTTTTTTTAACTTTTATGAGCTTCATTTTATTTGTATTTCGCTTATTTGTCGTGTCTGTATCCGGTGCTAATAAACCCCCTTAAGTCACGGGCGCCCAATTACCCACGTAATCATACACTGCGGGAAAGACCAAGAGTGCTAACGCGGAACCTGCCAAACTGCGATTGCCACATTGTGCGAGCCCAAAGAAGAAAAGAGAAAGGTGTAAACAATGTTTCGTAGACACCCGTCGAACTTCATTTGCATAAACCGCCGACAAAGATAGATTGAAGTACTTAATTGCTGAACGTAATTAAGTTCAGTGTTAAAAGTTTCCGCTTCATTTGGGGTTTTTTGGTTTTACCTTTATTTTTATTTTTTATTCACTTATCGGGAGAGCACCGTATTCGCTCCCAGGAGAGCGTCGCCTGCCACGGATGAATTGATTTCCACTGCTATCGGCACCTACGGAGCGTTCCTAAAAAAAAAAAAAAGAAAAAAAAAAAGAAAGGTTCACGGCGGTGGGAAAAGTGGCGTTACAAGTAAAATGCATCAAAGTCTGCCTTAAATGCCTTTCCAACCGCGGGAGCTGCGTGACTAACGGTCCAGCGCATTTAGTGTACGTGTTGCCAAACATTGCAGCGCCGCTTCGTGTCTAAAGATCGAAACGACGTTTATTTTTATATGTACAGAAAGAAAGAGTATACGGAAGATAGAGTACAATATAATTGAAATATTGCGTTTATTTATATTTTGACTTTTTTATTTCTTGTTTTTTGAAAAACAAGCTTATATATTTTCTCGTTGTTTTTTTGCTTTATATATTATTATAGTTTATAGGGATACCACAAAACAAACTTCGAGTTCATATTGAAGGACGGCAAACTGTAACTGTCCCGTGTCATGGAATGATGGGAAAGTTATATCATGGGAAACTGTTTCACTGCGAAAATAATTCCAAAAACAGCCCAAAAGCGAAAGCGCTACAATGTGGAGTTCATAAACGGATAACTGCGATCTATTTAAACAAAACAAAATAGAGCAATGAAAAAACAAATTATGAACTTGCATAGCTAAAAGAAGAAGAAAAAAAACAGTCTGAAGATGTTATCAAACAGAAGCTTCATGTTTTGAAGCGTGAGCTACACTGGCCGGGGTTGAGCAGTTTCGCATGGCTCGCATAATGAGCCGTTCTCCATGCTGCGCAAGCGCGAGGAGCAGTGACGTCACATGGCGCACAGCTGGCGCGCCGGAGCCGCCGCCGCCGCTGCGGGCTCCGCCGCTTCCGCTCGCGCCTCGCCGGTCTGCGCAAGCGAAAGGAGCAGTGACGTCACACGGCGCACAGCTGGCGCGCCGGAGCCGCCGCCGCCGTGGGCTCCGCCGCCACCGCGCGCGCTTCGCCGGTCTGCGCATTCCAGAGGAGTGACGTCATCGCCGCGGCAGACGCACTGGCGCCGCCGCCTGCCCAGCTGTGCACCTCCGTTGCGCAGTAGCGAAGTCTGACACTGCACCAGAGCCGCTTGATAGCGCCTCTCATTTTGTGCGCATATGCTCAGGCTACATATATCCTGGCATAGCCGAGCTAAGCCACCGCAATTTTTTTCTAAAAAGCAAGAAACAAAAAGTAACGTCTTCTTTTAATTAAGACAATTTTCTGATCATCAATTAGGATATTCCCTTTTAATTGCTGCCTCATTTTCGCCATGGTCGAGACACAATTAAAATTCGCGTCATGCCCTCCTTTCTTATATTAGATCATTAAATTCTAGAGGTCTTCGCTTTTAGCGAATTATGGCTCGACTCTAGTAGCGCAGTTTCATGCCTCGCTTCGGCACTGTAAAAAAAAAAAAAAAAAAGATCAAGTGTGTGTGTGTGTGTGTGTTTCAGAGCGCAGCTCTTAAGCGCCCGTTTCCGGCTTGAGCGGCGTCGGCGTTGCCGTCGCCGTCGGCGTCGCCGTCGGCGTCGGCGTAACCGCGTGGTCCATGATGGGAAAATTTCCCCGCTAAATTTAGCGGAAAATTTTCCCCGCTAAATTTAGCGGAAAAGTTTCCCCGCTAAATTTAGCGGAAAATTTTTCCCGCTAAATCTAGTGGAAAATTTTCCCCGCTATATTCAGCGGGAAATTTTCCCCGCTAAATCTAGCGGAAAATTTTCTCCGCTGAAATTAGCGGAAAATTTTCGCCGCTAAATTTAGCGTAAAACTTTTCCCCGCTAAATCTAGCGGAAAATTTTCCCCGCTAAATTTAGCGGAAAATTTTCTCCGCCCCCCCCCACCCTCGAGGTCACGTGACCCCCCCCCCCTTGCCTTCCCCTCCTCCTCAAGAGCTGCGCTCTAATTCGGCGTTACAGGGAGTTGTAAACGGCTTTCATTTTTTTTTTACATTATGAAAGTATGAATGCCGTTTCGTTTCTTTTTTTTATTTAAACTACTATTTCAACACCGCTGCTGTATTCCGCCCCCCCCCCCCCCCCCCAATCCGGACATTCACTGCGTGCTCAAAACAACGAAAGCCTAGGACGTATTTACTTCTTTTGTAGCTTACGAATCGGGTTAACATTTGGTTTTCCCTCAGATCTCAAGTCACACATCACATACGCACCTCAATTCTAATAATAATAAAAAAGTGCAGCGCGTAAGGGCGCATACTTAAACAAACCAAAGCTGTAGCAAAAGAAAAATGAACGCCAAAAAAAAAAGATGCAAATTACAGCACGCTGATTCCCGGCCAAGTTCATCCTTTCTCACCAACAACACACCGTTGCCGGTTTCTCCAGCGCTTAATACGCCGTCTTGGCTTGTGTGAACGGATCGAGAGAGAGAGAGAGAGAGAGAAGACGAGGAGGGGTGGAGGAGGGGTGTTCGGTCATCGAAGCACAAGAGCAAGAACGCCGCAACATTTGGCCTAAGGGTCGACATCGATGAAGCGAACGCGAGGCGCCTGCCTGCCTGCCTGCCTGCCCGCCTCTCCTGGCCGCTTACGGGCCAAATCGTCGGTCCTGCGGTGTATCGTTAAGTACGTTCCTTTTTGCTGGCGGCTGAACGACCTTGTCGAGCACTAATGAGACGGAAGCGGCTGCTCGTCCCCTCCTCCTATGGTCACTGCCTCCAGGTTGAACGAACTTGACGAACGGCGCCCAAGTTTGGCCGGTGTCCGTAGGAGCGAAGATTCGTGTTGGCGAAGGGAAACGCACGGGGCCCGATGACTTCCTCTTAGGGGCATCGGCGACAGGACGCTTTCCCCCTCCCAAATTGAATTACGGGGCTAGCCGGAAGGAAGGAAGGAGTTCGCGGTGGTGATGGCGATAATGCAATCTGCGGCGTCGGGGACGTCGGTGTGTGCACTCACTGCGACGGGGATTACTCCTGGGATGGGGTTCGATACGCGCGTCCTAGGTTTGGGTTGGTGACACGTATACATCCGGGCTGAACGGTGTCAGGCGATGCTGGTGCTGGACCTCGTGGTTTTCGGTTTCTGGCATCTTTCTGTTGGCTACTAGTTGTAAAGTGAAGGGCGGTCCTTGAAGGCGACTCAGCGAGAGAAATAGGTCTTAATCGCTATTCCATGATGAACAGTCCTGCAAGGAGTAAAGAACTCCACTCTTAGAGTGTCTCGTTGAACTTCTCGATTCCTTAGCTAAGGTCTGATGTCGTCTGGTTGTGAAGCACTAGATATATTCAATGACTGATTCATGTTCCTCTGGTACAAAACAGTAATTCATATTCTGTAGCTATCATGAGTTTTAGGTAGAACCCCTAAAGCAGAGGAGGTCACATTCGATGTGAAGTTATTACCATATATGTTTTCGGGTCTAAAGAGATGTCTAGAGTTTCTTAAGACGGCAGGCGTTTACCATATTTCCTATTTAATTGTATGTGACGCAATTTGTGAAAAGTACCATGTTCGATTTTTTATCAAACTACTGCAATAACCCTCATGAATGACGCAGCAATATCGTAGTTCAGCATAAACGTTACTGAGGTAAGTGCGATACTTAAGCACCAATAAGAATATAGAATTCATCAGTTTAAAGCAGCGACCAAACCGAAAAAATGAGGATTTAGTGGCGATCATGTATGGTGATCGTAAAACTATAAAATGCACCTTCTTCTGGTCTTTTTGGGTTCAGATAATACACATTTTGGGTCCCGGTTGTATCGGTGCCCGGAAACCTGCTTATTTTGGTTCACGTAAAAGTTCATAAAATACCCTTGGAAGTCTATAATCCAGCTCTTATGTGGCACGCTTTGAAATATAAATTCAAATTCCAAACCTACATACCTGAAATCGGGAACACGAATGTCGTCTCACTAAAGGTTGTGTCTTCCTTTTTTTTCTTTTTTTTTCTAGTGGTCCAGTCAAACTTAATAAAATCTTAAAATTAAGAAGAAAAAAAGTTCAGCCATGAGCCGACTACGTCTGATACCGGCTAGTTTGCCGTCTGCATAATGCTTTAGAAGCTCGCACCCCCCCCCCCCCCCCCCCCCCCCCCCCGGTGGCGTTCTGAATGCAAAAACGCTGAGAACGGCTTAGGGGAGGCTGGCGACGAGCAAGCAAGGTAATCGCAATTAGTAATGATTTAACGAAAATAATGATCGATTATCTGGTTTTCTGTTGCATCTAGAAACATACAGACGTTCTTTGTTTAATGAAAATATATTCTAAAGCAGACGAATGTTTGTTTCATTTTGTCTGCTTATCCGTTCGTGCATCCCTACATGCCCCGCGGGGATGCGCTTACCGTTAGAAGACGACAAAAATGAAACCGACGTCGTTCGACTGGTTTATCTAAGCAAAAGACGTTCGCATTTTTTTTTTTTTGCTAAATACAATACAAAAATCTACATAATTTATTGTTTTCGCTGATTCGTAATTATGGTAATTATCTTGCTGATCGCCAGCTTCTTCTATGGCGTTATCAAATTTTTGCATTCAGCACTCCACCTTGGAGCGAGGTCGCAGACCAGTGTGGAGACGGAAAACAAGCCGATATAGGACGAAGGCAATGCACGGCAATCGATTTTGCCGCGCATTGCCGTGATTTGCCGATTTTGCCGTGATATATATATATATATAAAGTCATTTTAGTTTACCTCTCAATAAACAGAAGTGAACGGTTTGCGAAACGATGTTCGCGTGGCTGATCCGAGGTACGCACGATTAAATACGAATTTTGCAGGGCGCGCCAAATGCGCTAGTTTTTAGGGTCACATTTAAAAAAGATGATCCCATAAAAAAAGGCAGTTTCATAGTAAAACATTTAATCTTGAAACTGTACTGTTTTTTAGCATGTCTTATTCAAGTGCTAAATACTTTGAGACGGATGGAGCGCTCTTTTTATCTGCAAAGGAAGCACTCCACTGCAGGGCACACTAAGTCGAGTATATTAAACCCATTTTAAATATATCGTTGAAATAGATTTCGCAATACAGAGCACTGTTATCTTCCGTAAATATGCGGTCAGTGTATTTGATTATATATATATATATATATATATATATATATATATATATATATATATATATATATATATATATAATATCTGTCGGTAATCTGCCTCAATCGGCAGATATAAATACAAATCAAGAGCAAACACGCTTCGATCCACTTGTGAGTTTTGTTCATCAAAATCTAAAGATAGCTGAAAAAAAAAAAGGAAACTTAAATTTCCCAGTGATATTTCATGACTTTTGTAACTTCAAAATTAAATTAGCGCAACATATTAAACGCGTCTGTTGTAATTTTAATTAGCTATGCTATATCGCTCAAATGTGTTCAAAATGCGTACTCACAAAACAGTATTCATAGGGGAACTCAGTAGGCCATGAAAGCAACACAGTTGCTTTGTTACCAATGGTCTAATCTACGTTGTTTGTTTTTGTTTGTTTTTTATATAAACATGAAGAGCTTTTTAAGCAAAAATGGGTAAATATCTAAGTATTTCTGATAGGGTTTACTTTTTATTCCCAGAATCTTACAGAATTCCTACTCTTTTTGTCCAACACCACCTCGCCAAAGTTAAGTTTCTTTTTCCTCTGTGCTTGCTGAACAGTGAGAGCGTTGTGGCGATCTCGGTTGTAGCAAGGTTTTTGTTCATTGCCTAATTTTTTGGTCTGAACCCGTCTGTGGGGTCGACCTGTGTTAAAGTCATTCCGAGTTCAATAATCATCCCAACTTATTTTATTCTCATTGCTGACCACGAAAAATTCCAGCACCCATTCATGATGGTAAGGGGCTCACCATCCCCGTCTTTCATTGTTGCCATCGCCATCAGACATCGGTTGCAATAGTTTTACGCACCAGCAAACCGACCTCCAGTTTATAGCTCCGCTGCACAGCCCCTCCCAGCTACAAGACGGGACAACGGAAATAATGATAAGTTACAACGAACGCGTTCCGAACAATACAATTAGAAAAAGCAAAAAAAAAATTGAAATACCGAAAATAATGCAGTGAAGCACGCGTAACGCTCAGCATATACTCGTCTTCGTTTCGCTGCTCAACCCTTTCAGACTGCAGATCTCTATAGAAGAATAGTAGATACCACCGGCATGAATAATGATATTAAATTTGTAGTACTGATATAAAGAAAATCGCGATTAAAAGTATATGCACGGAAGTGATACTAGACATATACAGTAATGTAAAGGTGAAACAGTAATGCAAAGGTGAAATTCACCAGCTAAAACACGTTTCGCACGATAACACATACCGAACGTTTTGTTTACGTCTTTTATTTCACCATTGTCATTTTATACCGGTCATTATTTTTTGTTAAAAAGTATTATGCCTAACACATTGTTTTGACTAAAATGGTTTAATTAGAGGATGCTTAAATAGTAGTCACGTATAGAAATGTAAAAATGAATAAAAAAAATACCAACTTTTCAGTGGGATGCTAAATCAACCCACATGGTATATTAAGTTTATGTAGCAACTCACGAAAGCACGAGATGAACATAGCGTTCATTTTGTTTGATACAGCAACCGATGAATCGGCTGACGACGAATCCTCATCGTCGGGTTGCAAAACTTATTTCCCATCAGTGAACGCGTACTTTATAATAATAATATTAATTCTTTATTCGTATCCTGCCCAAGAACAACCTATTGGTCACAGTGTGGTGGCACATAAAAAGTTAAAAAGAAAAAAATAGCAGAGAGTACACAATCTCAAACTACATGTGCTCTCGAAATTAAAACATTTCACAAATCAGAAACCAAAAGTGTATACATATCAAATAGTCGTTTGAACGCAAAATAAATTTAAAAATACGTCTAGATAAGTCAGGAATTTATTTAAACAAATTCGCATTCGAACCAAAGGGGACAGTCTTGTTTAACTAGATGTGTAAAACACACCTGAGTTCCTAACGGCACGGCCCGGTACATGAAAGTTTAAAGACGACACAAGATTGTTATCTCTTTAGCCGCGAACCACTTCGTATAAAACTATAATCTCACAAGCAATTCTTTTTTTCTTTTGACAGTTTCTGCCATAAAAGTTCTCTAAAAATGTATTTATAATCATAGTAACATTTCTTATTAAAATATGTATCGTAAACAAGGCATATTAATCGCTTCTGAACTCTTTCTATCCGTGCAGCGTCGGTTACTGTTAGCGTATTTCACACTGAACTACAAAACTCAAATTTAACTCATACTAGAGAACAAAACAATAGAACTACGCACATTATATTTGAAAAATCATGCGTCAAACGTGATATCATATCATTGTTCTGAAGGCAAAAGCAACAATTTGTGTAACATGATATGAAAAGTTAAGGTTACTGTCAAAACAAACACAAGGTCACGAACTTTTTCCTCACGTTCAATTGCAGAATTGCAGACAAATATTGATGTGAAATTCTCTCAGGTTTTCTACCCACTAACAGCACTTTTGGTTTATCTGCATTGACCAGAAAAAAGTGACATGAGCACCAGTTTGAGATACGTGATGCATCTTCTTGCAAAAGAGCGCAATCATCTTCCGACTGGATTCACAAATAAAGCTTAATATCGTCCACAAATAAGAGCAGTTTCGCATTTTGTATGCACAATTCTGTATCACTGATGAATATCAGAAAAATTAGCGGCCCCAAATTTGATCCCTGAGGGACTTCCGGAGTTGGAGTAAATACATCTGATAAGCTATTCAAGATCTACTCTTCCTATCAGACAGATAACTATGACACAAGTCTAAAAGAGACGAGGAAACGCCATATAAAGAGAGCTTAAACAAGGGTAAGTCATGTTTTAACTTTTCGAAGGCCTTTGATAAGTCAAAATACACAATATCAGCTTGCCCATGTGTAAGAACAAATGGGACAGTATAATCAAGGAGAGAACAAAGGTTCGGTTCTACTGAACGCCTTTTTATAAATCCATGCTGAATGGTGCTTAGCTTTCAACTAAAGTAAAAAGAAAGACGGGCATGTAAAACTATCTAAAAAGCCCTAGAAAAAAAAAAAAAAACGTAACAAAGACACAGGGCGGTAGTTATCTATTGTTGCGAAAGTCATTGCGAAAGTTGGCCTAGTACCTCATTTAAAACTAAAGGCAGATTCAAATTTCGGGACTTAATGTATGTGATTCGTGACAAAATATTAGATTTGAGAGAAACAGTTTCTTAAATAAAATAATAGTAATGCTTCGAAAAAAAATAGTTCTTGCAGATATATATATGTATATAAAAACAAATATTTCCTCGCAGACTCGTCCGGAATCATATACATGTCCTGATGGAAGTTGAGAACCATTGAGCGACGATTTCCATTGTGTTCTGCCGACAGCGAGTTTCATCTCGAGCGGTCGTCTCAATTATCAAACAACTTTGGATAATGAAGAAAAAAAAAACTTCTACGGCCTTGCAAGCCGGAAACGTTCCGTCCATAGCTATTTATTACGTACATATTTTACTAATATTATAATAATATCACTACTGGAAGTTAGCTTAGATCACGTTAGTTCGATGTCACAATCAATAAATGACCCAGTCAAAGATCCTGCGGCGGTGCAACATATGGGGAAACGTCGGAAAGAATATGCGATATGCACGCTTCAGAAAAGTTAAAAACAAATATAAATAAGAGACAGATGGTGCACAGTGTTAAACGAAGAATTGAATTAAAAATATGACAGACCGCGTTCAAGCCGAGCATTCTACGAATATCGACATTATTCCCCTCTCCCTCCCCCCCCCCCCCCCCTTCTCAGGGAGTAGGAGCCACGCCGACCGTCACCATCATCCATTCGTAAAATTGTTTTCTCCGGCAGTTTCGGAAAGTTTTACCCCGATGCAGCTGCATTCCATAACAGACTCTCGAGGAGCAATCTACGTTGCATTGAAATTGGGACCCTCGTGTCGTGCTAGATAGACAAACGTTTTTTGTTGTTGTTTCGGTTCTTTTTCTTTTTATTTTCTCGCGTTTTCTCCGGCACTTTCTCCCGACCGCTCGAAAACGGACCGTATAATCGAGAGAAACCGCCATCTCGCCCAATTTATGGTTCCGAAATAACCAACTCCGTTCCCCGGATCGCGGGGTCTGCTCTCAAAAAATTCCCCTTTGTTGCAGCGCATGACCGAATGGGGGGGGGGGGGGGGGGGGGGGGGGGGGGGGGGTGCGATTCGGAGAATGCTTGTTTGCTTGTTTGTTTTCTGCGCGATGCTACGACTTTGAAGGGACTCGGGGGCCCCTATAATTTCAGGGTTCTACGTGAGCATCATCACGTCGGTTGTCCCAGTTGATTTAATACAACAGAGAGAGACGAAAGCGTCGCTGGATTTTGAAACCTCTAAAAAAAAGGGGGGGGGGGGCGATTTTAGACTCTCTTAACGTATGGCAAGCAAAAGTGATCTTCCAGCGCTGAGCTCAAGACAGTGAAAACCTTCAAAGTGAAAGCGGCATGCTCAACGTTTTTCAATAAACGTAATAAGGTGAAAAGCCGTGATGCAACTTGATATGTAAGTTTTCCCAATAAGGAGGAAACCTATCCTCACCCACGTCCCCTTGCGTAATGCCCCATCGTGCCCTTAAAAATGAATGAATGAATGAGTTATTTATTTAAATATTAGAGTGATTAGTTAGTGAATTCATTCATTAATTGGTTTATTTTTATCAACTACTGGAAGATTACATTGAAGGAGAAAG
The DNA here is from genome assembly GCA_013358835.2 of Ixodes persulcatus. Lineage (NCBI taxonomy): Eukaryota > Metazoa > Arthropoda > Arachnida > Ixodida > Ixodidae > Ixodes > Ixodes persulcatus. Next base: position 693,091 of record JABSTQ010011280.1, read on the forward strand.
CTCAATTTCAAAAATGCCTTCAGTACAGAAGCATTCCTACGTCGCTAGGATAACCTATGATTCATGTATATACCAAAAGAAAAAGTAGTTCACTTTTCCTCCTGCATCAGTGTCCAGACAAGATCGGTATCTCCATCTCATTTTATAGTTGCTGTTTTCCCTTAGCTGGGAATCCAGCTTTATTTATTTGTTTTTTATTCCTTTATTTATTTTTATTAACAAATACCCTCAGGCCAAGAAGGGCATTACAGAGGGGAGTGGTTTGTTGGTGCGCTGCGAAACAAGGTGTTGCTGGTGCAGGTGACGATGTCTTTGGGGAGGCCATTCCAGTCCGTGATTGTTACGGGTAGAAGTGAATGCTGATGGGCTGTGGATTTCGCTTTAGGCCGAGCAATCTTGCATGTGTGGTCCAGTCGTGGAGTTATATATGTGGGTTGGCTGAGGAGAGGTGGTCTTGAAGATGGAAAGTAATACATTTTGTGAAGGAGGCAAAGACGATAGATTTTACTGACGAAGAGAAAGGTCAGGAAGGTCTAATTGAGATTTCATTGCAGTGACAAGTTTAATGAACGGGAATAATCGGAAAGATTGAAGCGAGCAGCACGGTTTTGCACGGTTTCAATTTGATCAGTTAGGGTGCATCGGTGGGGATGCCACAGAGATGAAGCGTATTCTAGTTGAGGACAGACGAGACTGACGTAAAGAAGTTTTTTTTTTTTTTTAGGTTAGAAGTGATATATTTAAAATTACTACGAATGCAACCAAGCGATCGGTTAGCAGAAGATATTAATTCAGCAGCATGAACGCTCCAGGATAGATTACTTGTTAAACGAACACCGAAGTATTTGTACTACGAGCAAGTCTGGAGAACGACGCCGTCAAGCGTTAGCGTTGTTTCGAGGTGGAAGGAAAAGCGCGTCGTAAAACGTACTTGCATACACTTATTAATATTTAGAGACATTTGACAGTTACGACACCAGTAAGCAATTCTGTTAATATCGCTCTGAAATAAAAAGTTGTCGTTAGGAGTTTTTTATTAGTAGATGAACATGAACAACACAGCTGTCCGCAAAAAGATGAATTGAGAATGAAACTTGTAGAGGGAGGTCATGAATATAGAGTAAGAAAAGTAAAGGGCCAAATATCGTTCGCTGTGGGACACCAGCCAGAAGAGAAAGGAGCAGAAGCGGAGGCTGCCTTGTTAGCCAAAACTAGTCGAGAGCTAATGTGAGAGCGATGTTCCTGGTGTTCCTGCCTTATTTCTGGATTAGATTTTGTTTCAGTAAATGTTAAAGCGCGTTTTAATCTCTCTTATGTGCACACTTTTACATCTCTGAAAGGCAAATGTGTGGTTCCATGTAAAACAAAGCGCGGCCGTCCTGTGTTGGAATGCCTTAACTCAACAATATAACATTACGCGTACAAAAAAACTCAATGAATAATCTGGTGTTGCATGATTTCCATGCGGCATTTCTGGCGCCCTAAGAAAAACGTTCCGACGTTCCGGGTAGAAGTACAGCAAGTTTTAACGTGCAAATTCATCTCTTCGTGAAAATGCTTTTGAGGGCAGATGTAATGGGGAGAATCTAGGAAAATAAACGGATCTTGCAATTGAAGCCTACTGTCTGTTGCAGGTTAATAAAAGCAGGACAGGTCTCTCATACAAACCTCTCTGCTCGCCGTGATTGGTGCTTCCCTTCTCTCCGGTGTTCCATCTGCTAAGTGGAAAGAGTGGTGGGCTTTGGTGGGAAGAGCATATGTCTCGCTTTTTTAACCTGCAACACAATTAACACTGAAACAGGCGAACCCCGCCCCTGCTCGCCAACGCTGACTTTTTTTACCGTTATCAAGCATGAGATGAGTCGTTGCTGAGGTCGCATCATCGTCGCGTACAATTGAACACCGAACTCATCGGGTCTTCGTCTTCACCTCGAACGATCGAATGTTTCTGCACCGCTTGAACCCCGATACGGAGATTTAAAAGACGACATTCCACCGATCAGCTCGCCCCTGCACCTTCTCTACCGGGAAGCTTTCCGCTTGCTTGGCGCCCGAGGCTAAGAGGCGCCCAACAATTATTACTGCGGAATGTGCGTGAGCACGGCACAAATGAAAGTGGTAAGGCTCGGTGCTTGACGATAATTCGTACTGGAATTCTGCGAGCGATCGGTGACGGGATCTCATATTTAGGCCAACATCTTTCGAAGTTGGCCAAAGATACAAGCCTATAGTATGTGCCACTGTGTGTACCAAACGCCGGTGGTGGTTACCCTTTTGATTTTTTGTCATTCTGGTTCTGGAATGGGTGGCGGGGAAAAACTCATAAAAAAAAGAATCTCGTTTGAGGAGAGATTACCGTTAGAAAGATCACCGCAAGATCCGTTGGTTTCGGAAAAAAGCTAATCAACGAAAACCTCGCTGGAGGAAAGATTGATTGGAGGTAAGCTCATCGGAGAAAAGCTCACCACAAATCCGTCGGATGCGGAGAGCAGCAGACCAGCCTTTTGAAGGACGCGGAAAAACGCTCCCCTATGATCCAATCTTATTTCTTGGAAGCAAGCAAGCACCGTGATCCAACGTTCAAATAAAACTTCTCATTGTCTCCTCGTGCCAACGCTTTCAAACGTATGACTCTCTGAAACCAATTTTTACATGGAATAATCCGCATACTCTCATTCCTTCTCCTGTCACATCGTCCCTATAGTGCACTAGCCACTGCCAGCACGCTATAAACTGGGCCAACGCCTGCCTATTCGGCCATTCATTTAAAAAGGAACGCTTTGAACTCAAGCTAATTTCCATCGGCAAACAAATTAACCTTATGTATATGGTCCCCCAACTCGGCTACGTCAGGATGAATCATGACCGTAACACAAAAACGGTCCATAAGTAGAGCGAGGGCTACTGTGGAGCCTCTTACCTTGACTGCCCAAGCCGGAAACACATGTAGCCTAGGTTCCCCTGCCTCTCTAAAATATGATATCGACCACCGTTGCTTTATTTGTTATTTGTTTTTGTTTTTAACATAGATTTCTTAGACGTTCGTGGCTTTCGCACCATTGTACTAAAAAACTTGGGATCAGAACAAAATTGTTTTTGACAAAATGGTCAAGGACGATATGGTCCCTTTTCAAATGGACCCGGACAAAATGGTTCCGAGCGCGAATCCGAGTTTAAAGGTCCCGGACAAAAAAAGCAGGACAGGATGATCGCTTTTGAAATGGACTCGGGCAAAATGGTCCCAAGCGTGAATCTGGACAAATAGTCGGGAACAATTAATGGTTCCTTTAATATGGTCGCGCACAAGACGGTCTCAAACGTGAACCTGGGCTAAATACTTCCAGACAAAAAGGTCAAGAACAATATGATTCCCTTTTAAAATTGTCCCGTAGAAAAGAAACGTGAACCGGACAAAACGGCCCCAAGCGTAAGTCCGGGCTAGATGATCCCAGAGAAAATGATCGAGGATAAGATTTTAATTGGCCCCTTACAACATGGTCCCAAGCGTGAATCCGGGCTTTCAAAAACGCTACCATCCAATTGTAGCGTTTTTTTTTTTCGGTCCAATCACAAACCTATATATAAAGCTCAGGATCACAGTTCATTCGCTGTGCGTGAATGGTTGAGCCGGTGATAGCAAACGCACAAAGACGATGATCACAATGAAGATATACAGGGAGTTTCCGAGAAAGGAGAACCGTGTTTTTCAGCCCGGATAAATAAACTATGCATCGCAGAAAGCTCAAACTCCATGAGCATGTGAAGCTTGTGGTTGGCATAAAACGCGACAGTTTGACAAGATGGCGTTGCCTGTATTAAAGGATAATTGAGGGAAAAACGAAATTTCTCTATGAGCCGACGCCCACCTAAGCCTAATATCGTGTCGAATCAAGAAATAATATTGTGAACCCTCGTGGGATTTATATGAGTGAAAAACCCTTGTCGGCAAGAAAAATTCTATTTTATTCTTTGTTGCTGACACATTTGTTTCATTAAAATTAGGTGTGTGCGAATATTCGAAATTTCGAATACGAATCAAATATTTTCCTTATTCGAAACGTATTCGATTCGAAAATTGCATATTCGGAAGAACCCGAATATTCGGCCAAGGCCGAATATTCGGGAAAAATGGCGAATATTCGCACAAACAGCGAATATTCGAGCAAGTAACGAATAATCTGCCTGCCACGCATTCCCTTATTAATATGTTTATTCACTGAGAAAGGCGTATGATGCGAGTGTTATCGGTCTGCTCCGTTTCTGTCTGTCCGATGGCAGCAAGACAGGATCAGTTTCGGTTACTTTTACACCAATCCCTTTATTGTGTGGCACTTTTATAGCAATATGTGATGTAATTACGTGTTCTATAAATTGATACAATAAAATAAACCTCGAGAGTGAAATAAAAATATAAAATAAATCTCCAGTGTGTTATCTAATATAAATGTTTGAAAATTAAAAAAAGAAAGAAAAAGCTAGGTGCAAGCAGAACATTGCATCGCCATCGTCAACAACTCCTTCCACTCCCGCGCAGCCAAAACTAGGGATGTCGCGAACCTGCCCAGGTCGAGTTCGACCAAGTTCGACTTTTTCGAACTTTCAACATGATGTTCGACAAAGGCTCGACTGAAGTTCAACTTTTGTGAGCATTCGCAAAAATTAAAAAAAAAAAAACTAGTTGATTCCACCTGGCGGAGGAAAAGTGCAATATTTGTTGGGTTTATTGGCATCACTGGTTCACATTAATAACTAATGAAAGCGTTAAAAGCGCATATTTTCGCTTTTATAAGACGAAAACATTGGTAAGCATTTTATAAGTATAAAATAAATTACTTTCTAATTATTTGTTTCCCGAAATTCAAACTATTCGTGCAGTAGCCGGGCAACACTGTCCATAAGTCGAACTTCTTCAAATTTTAGTGAAATTTCGCAGGTTTCCCGAGTGAAAGGGTCTTTTGACTGGCGGAAATGTTGTCACGGCGCGTAGTGAGCGCTTACTTTCTGAACACGTTGAATAGTTAATTTTCCTACAGGATAATTTGTAATGAGTGCATTGCTAGAAGTATCTTTAGCCTGCTTCAGCCTAGTAAAATGCAGTTGCATTGATTTATTTTAAAAAAGCAATAAAACCTGCTCTTACCTCTTGTTTTGCAATTTTGTATTACTAGACACATATTCGATATTCGATTCGATATTCGAAGCCCGTTTTTTAGCTTATTCGTATTCGATTCGTATTCGAAAATTTCAATATTCGCACACCCCTAATTAAAATAGATGCTACAGGCGCCTACAATGTAATTTTCTTCTTACGAAATTAGGCTCATTGAGAAAGTTAGTTTTTCTCAATTATCTTTTGATCCAGGTAACCAAACATTTGCATTCTATCCCAACCGCTAGCATCACTTTCTCACGGAGTTTGAGCTGTTTTATTGGCTTCATCGGGTTGTAGCGTTGCCTCCAGTCAGACTTAATGTGCGTCGTGGACATTTGATGGCGGCACAAAAGCTAGTGATGGTAGCATCTTGACCTGAAACTATGAGCAGAATAGTACATAATACATCACTTCGAGCGAAACAAACGAACACGTCTTCAGTTTTGTTAAGAACATCCCCCCTTCCCCACCCCACCCCGCTTAAGGTTTGCGAGGAGGGCGAGGAGGGTGGACCGCCTTCCCTTGATTGGTCGAGGGGCTCTCCGGGGCTGCAAAATGTTCAATGTATTCAACTTTGGACTCGTAAAGTGGGAGCTGTAGAACGTCGCGTTCACGTGACCTTTTACGTCACTCCTCTCTCCCGGATTTCTTCGGGACCCGCTTTCGCCAGTTTTACGGGTTGGTTTGGACCTGCCGCAAAACGGTCATGAGGAAACGGCTGGGGCCTGAAAGTGACGTGAACAGTGACGTTTTCCTGCGTCTGCCGCCCGGGCTGACAGTTGAAAATATTGAGCTCTGCCGTAATCGGAGGAGCCCGGAGAGAGGTTGGATTTCGCAGTAACCGTCCTAGCAAACCTTGCGCGGGAGCGGGATGTGCTTTGCTTCTCGGGAACCCTACAAAATGACAAAGGGAGACTTAAGAAGCAGTTTCTTAGGTTGCAATTCCCCCTCGAAGTAACACAAAAATTCTACAAAAAAGTACTTCCTCCCTCTCCCGCGCGTGAAGACTAATGTGCGTTTTTTCCTTTTCCTCTTAACCCCTCCTCCTCCGACTGTCGCCAGTGCGCTGGCTGTCTTCCTAGTCTCGTCCATACGCATCCCGGACACTTTTCCCCCGTTCCGGCCTCCGGAAGTTATAAAAAGAAACAGGTTCGGTCTCCCTGCTCAAGACGATGTTTTGCGGGCCGGTTTGAACCGCCCTTTAAATGTCTCCCCGACAATGAAAAAGATGAACACACTATAAATCACCTTATTTTATATTGCCTTTGATTTCTGAAATATTACTCTCTTTTTTTTTTTTCAGTAAGGCGTAAACAATTATTATATCTACCCGAACTTTAGTTAGAATCAACAGTTCTTCACGTGTCGCCAATACTGCCGGCGGGTGTATACGGTACTCTGTCGGTGTTTCCGTATCGTTCTTTTGAGCTTCGGCACAGTAAGTAGCCATCTGTGTAACAGTTGCGCTGCTGGCCCCCACCGCGGCATCCCACACGATGTGGTGTGTGGACGATCCGCCACTTAGTGCAATGGAAAATATAATATAAATAATGTCCAAATACCCGAACGCAAATTTCATAGACTCACCTGCTCCTTGTTTCCTAGTTTATCGCTTCCGCTGTACTTGCATCTTCACAGGGTTCCCTGCGTGTATGTGGGCGCTTGGAGTTCTCGTGGTATCCGTGATTTCAAGGTTCGTAGCTAGCGTAGCCGCACAGACTTTTCTCTGCCGACAAATCCAGTACGCCGTGCTGGATGTACTTGTTACACATATACAGGTAAACATCCAGAACCAGAAGATCTACGCCCCTCTCACTCCTTCCGAGTTCCATGGTGCAGCCGACTGAACTTCTTAACGCGGAGCCCGGCTTTTATGCCCAAGAACAACTCGGCTTCTTGTGATGCACTACTGGACCCCTCCAAGCGAAGCACTTGTTATATTTCGTGTTTCAAACCTTACTGTACTTTTGTCGACAAGGTCAAAAGGTTCCGTGATTGAAACAATGGGTAGGTCCTGTTATTGACCTTCAACACCCAAATAGGTAACGCTTACAGTATGACCTACAACGCCCCATGGCTGACATATTGAGGAAGCTCTTTGTTAACTCCCTCCCCCTCCCCGGACGTAGAACTCTTTCAATTACTTTGTTAAACCATGTTTCAAGTTCTCTGTTCTGCGGATTGGCCTAGGGCGAATTGCCCTACTCGACGAATTGTCCCTCCGCCAGTTGACCGTCGACGAACAAACTTTCGTCGAATTGGCCTGATTTGCAAACATCTCAGTCAACCGGGCCCTGGTAGGTTGTTTTCTTTCGCTTTATTATAACTAATACGCAGCTGAGATATCGCATTTGGGTATTATTTTCTCTGTACGACTCTGGATTTTTTCTTCTTCGTCCTCTGTTTGATAGAGTTTCAGACCAAATTCCTTTTTTCCCCAATTGGCTTCTCTTCCTTTTTGCGTGTTTGCACGACTTCGCCGCCCTGCCAACCGCTGCATCTTCCCCCGCTATCCAACAGCGAATGGGCAGATCCGGAGTCGGTTTTGGCGTAGCAGTCGGGGACTGTGCACAGGCAGTCATCGCCCCTCTGCCGAGGCCAATATACCTCCGGGAGGGACTCGCCGCGTTGTGGTGCGCGTGCATTGTCGAGAAAGGGACTCTGCTTTACATGAACATCAGAGCTCTAGTTCTTGCGCTGCTCCGCGGCCATGGACGAACCTTTGCCTTGGACTATTGCCCGTTTTTCTTCTTTTAGAGCGCAACTCTTAGTCGCCCGTTTCCGGCTTGAGCGGCGTCGCCGTCGCCGTCGGCGTAACCGCGCGGTGTATTGTGGGACATTTCCCATGATGCACTGCGCGGGGAGGAGGAGGAGGAAGACGGGGCACGGGAGGAGTAGATGATGAGGGAGGAGGAGATGGTACGGATGAGGGGAAGGGGCATACCGTCCCCTCCATACCTTCCTTTCCTCCTCCTCAAGAGCTGCGCTCTAATTCGGCATAACAGGGAGTTGTAAACGTCTTTCATTTTTTTATTAACAAAGATATCTCAATAAAATGGGTACCAATGGTCATGAATCCCTCCGACCTGCCGTCGCGCGCTTGACGCGCTATGGTGGGCCGGCGGGCCATCGATTCCTCGCTCTTAACACTGCTCACAATTAAATAGGAGGAAGGTGCCCTTTTTTCTGCTTTCTTGACCAGACGAACTGGTCCGCATTTTGAAAGAAAACCTCAAAACTTCTTGTAGGTTTCGGCACGATGATCTTTGAAATGGCAGGTTACGTTTGCTCCTAATAAAAAAAGAAATCCTATGAATCGCTATGAATAAAAAAAAAAAATATTTAAATTCCCATTATTTGTCATGAAGGTAAAAACCATACTAGTGAATAAAGGGACATAAGATTGTGCCGCGGATTCCTTAAAGATTAAGCCGACGATTTTTCTGTTTTATCCGGAGAAATAATTACATTAATTACATTATCTTACATCAACAATGTATATGCAGGCAGAGATGCAATGTGAAGATGTCGACTATCCTTCCACATATTATCACATATCAATCACTTTCTTCTAAGCTGATCTTTGTTGTTATGGCTCCCATTTCCTGTCTTCTAACTTTTGATATATTAACGATAAAAATGTTTCCGCGAGTACATGCCAACTTAGCGTGGCAAAGTGAAGTCATGTAATTACCCTCGAACAGGTTACGTTTCCTCGTATCTGCCCAATTCTACGAACTTATGCTTGTTGCCATACCCCTGTTTTCAGATACAACTTTTTTTCGGAAAGGCGTCGAGCGATTCTAAGATTACAGCCGCTTTTAGTGTTTAGGAGTCCATTCCTCTTTTTTTTTAGTTATTTTTATATTCTCTGGCATGCAACCCTTTTCTCAAAATACAAGTTCTGAAAGATGGAATTATGGCTGTCGGACGTGCAGTGATGTGACAGCACTGTCAAGGTCAAACCGAAGGTCGGGCGCGCCTCCCGTCAAAAAAAGTGACTGGCCTGGCTTGAAAAGAAAAACCGTGACGCGGAAACATTCCTCGAGCGAAAAACGCAAGTAACAAAAGAAAAAAAACATAAACTGCACTGAGAAGAAAAACATGCCCTCGACTACGTTGTAAAAATTCATTTTCCGCGATTCCTTTTGTTTGTGTTGCTGTTCTTGTGGCAAACGTTAACATTCATGATTCAATTAATGTAAAGGTTTAAGCGAGCTGGGAAAGAATGACGAAATAATCCCTGGAGATGGGGAACAAGGGGGACAAAGAACAAACACAAATCTCCGAACACAGCTAGGTGACTGGTGCGCGACCCGAAAAGTTCGCCTGGTCTTGGTATCGAACCAGGGACAATTTTCCGGTGGAGCGCTCTACCAACTGAGCTACCAGGAGTTGCACATCAGTAGAGCAAACGGGCTTTTTCAGCTGTCACGAGTCTAACACCAACAAGGGTGAACGGCCTGCATTTTAAGGTCAGGAGGATGCAAGCGAGGTGGACAAGAATGACTAAAATAATCCCTGGAGAAGTGAAATAAGGGGGACAAAGGACAAACACAAATCTCCAAACTCAGCTAGGTGACTAATGCGCGAACAAAACATTCGGCCTGGTCCTGGTATCGAACCAGGGGCCTGGTATCTAACCTGGACCTGGTACTGGTTAGACACCAGTCTAGCACTCTTGTTGGTGCTAGACTGGTGGCAGCTGATAAAACCCGTTTCCTCTACTGGCATGTAACTCCTGGTTAGCTCAGTTGGTAGAGCGCTCCACTCGAAAATTGTCCCCTGTTTGATACCAGGACCAGGCGGATTTTTCGGTTCCGCACCAGTCACCTAGCTGTGTTCGGAAATTTGTGTTTGCCCTTTGTTCCCCTTGTTTCACTTCTCCAGAGATTATTTTCGTCATTCGATAAAGTTATTTTTTAAATCCTATTTCGTGGTTCAATAGTCGAGTGCACTTTACTACGGCAAGTTCCGTGACAAGACGAACCGATGGAGACGATCAAGTAGCGCAAAAAGTGCATCGTCATAACGCTCGTATTTGTGCTACGGACTTAAAGTGGCGCGAAATATATACTTACATCACCTTAAATATTTAAGGCCTGTGAACAACCTCCTCTATTTTCATGTAACGTCATCACACTGGGATGACGTCAAATTATCAATTGAGCCCAAGCCCGACGCATTGGCAAGGCACAACCCAACGCTGAAGCGGCGCTGCAGGGTACAATATCTGCCTGCGCTCGATCCCACTGTAATAACGTAAAAAAATTAAGTGCACAGGTTTTGATTTTTCTGAGCTGTGTTGTCTACACTTTCACCACTAGGAGCACAGCCCTGGTGACATGCAGCTACATGCCTGTTTCACCAATCAACTGTCGATCTTGCACCACGTGATCACGCTTTCTGGTTTACCCTGGCTCAGCGAGCGGAGTCATGCGATAAAAGGCGGGACATTTGTTGGCCCTGTGAACAAGTAGATTCCACCACCCTGCCAGCTCGGCGGTGAACGGAATACAGAAGTTTCTTTGCTGTTAATATCCCTGGCGATCTTTACGAGACCTTGAAAATAACTTAAGTCGCCATAAATGCTTGGGTGTCGAACATGTGTTGCACACGCGCGAACGTGACCTGAACCGTAAGTTTACAGCTGAAAGCTGGAAATTGACAGCAATATTTTTTTCTAGAAAACGTTTTCTGATAGATCGTATAACCACCGGGTCTTAAGTAACATGGAACATCCTAAGAGAACGTTAAGGCTTCAAAAACGCTCAAGCAGTATTTTTCTGAGCAATTCCAAGCTAGTAGAATATATAACTTGTTTCGACCAACCTGATCGCAAAAGGTGCAGGTTTAATAAATACACTTTTAACATGGCAACCGAATTCAGGCGCTATAATGTCTTTGTTGTTTTTATTAATTTTTTTATGTAGACTACGCGGGTAATCAGCTTGCATAGACTTGTGCGGCAAAAACAGCAAAAATATTTATTTAGGCACACTCGTTCCTAAAAGATCTAAATGCACTCGAACCCCATTCCTGTCAATGGCGGCATTAGCTACAATGTAAGACTAAAGCATGGCAGAGTCTATAAGTTATTATTCAACATTCCGGGCAGTCAGATCATTTCTACGCCAGCCCACACTCCAGGTATGCTGATCGGACTGGAACGTATTATAGCTAACAAAAAATAAAACATAAGGTTCACTCCCAAGAATCAAACCCTGGCCCTCCAGGTAAGAAACAAATGCGCTACCACGGCAGCAGCCAATTAGGCTATCGACCCCTTCGTATTTTAGTAAAGAGCTCAGAAAGAATACCAATCCCAACCATTCCAGTGAAAACCGCGTTGCGGCATTCTGCTGGGAAGAAAACAACCCACCATGCAGCCATCGTAAACATCGGAACGCACAAATTTGTTTATGTATGAACCGTTCTTCTGCGGCCACAATGCCCAAAAATCCCATTACCTTACGCGCGGAGGACGAGGGACAAGCCCCGTCTATACCATCACGAGCAAGCCAGAATACATCTAAGCTCAATGTGGCGAGTCTTTTCAGCTTACTGTAATTTTCGCCGCTCACGACGTCGTAACTCAAGCAAAATATGCACGGCTGTTGCACCGAGCACCCGAAGGGCTAAACCCGTTCGAGACAAACTCGACGTTGGCATTTCTTTAACGCGCGTTCCTGGTATTTTTGTTTCCGCTTCCTGTGTTTGTCTAGGTCTCGTGGCGAGGTCCTCGTGCCTGATGACCTCGACCTCCAACCATAGCCGTCAGAGTTCTTCGAGGAACACCTCTGTACCCGACAATGTCCTTCTGGCTGTGAGAATAGAGCTACGGTCATACTTATGCTGCTTTTTGTGTATTAAAACTTTACAGTACAACTATTTCTTCTTTTGCGTGTACTCCGCAATTCAGTTGTTGTTGTTGTTGTTGTTGTTGTTGCTGTTGTTATTGTTATTGTTATTGTTATTGTTGTTGCTATTGTTATTGTCGTTGTTATTGTTATTGTTATTGTTGTTGTTATTGTTATTGTTGTTATTGTCATTGTTATTGTTATTGTTGTTGTTGTTATGTGTTGTTGTTGTTATGTTACTGTTGTTGTTAATGTTGTTGTTGTTGTTATTGTTATTGTTGTTGTATTGTTATTGTTATTGTTATTGTTATTATGTTGTTGTTGTGTTGTATTGTTGTTATTGTATGTGTTGTTGTTGTGTTGTTGTATTGTTGTTGTTAGGTTGTTATTGTTATTGTTGTTATGTTATTGTTATTGTTGTTATTGTTGTTATTGTTGTTATTGTTATGTTTTTCTTGTTATTGTGTTATTGTTATTGTTATTGTTGTTATTGTTATTGTTGTTATTATTGTTATTTATTGTTGTTAGTTGTATTGTATGTTATTAGTTGTTGTATTGTTGTTGTTATTGTTGTGTTGTTGTTATTGTTATTGTTATTGTTGTTGTTGTTGTTGTTGTTGTCGTTGTTGTTGTTGTTGTTGTTCTGTCACTGGTAGCTTAAGAATACCAGGTCATGGCGAGTCTCCGGAATTATATTACTGCTCCGCAGTCAATGATAGTATGGTATTAGCCGATAAACGCCGATAAATGCCGGAAAACAAATCACGAGGCGAAAGGCGTTTAACATGATGAGCGCACGCCTTGCCTATCTTCAATGTGTAGATATAGCTACCCAGTGATGAGATGAACGGAGTGACGGCGCTCTGGCCTTCTTAAGGTGCCCGTTCTATATACACTCCCAATTACCATTCACAGCCACTACACATGAAGGTGGCGTTCTAGGGAAAGCAGTCGATCCGAACAAAAATATTTTCAAGTCCCTTGAGTCAAAACATAGAGAAAAGGGCTTAGATCCTTTAAATATAGGACAGACATCATTACAAAGAAGTTTTCACTATTTTTCCCTCCAACACAGGCATCATTTTTTTTTTAATATAGCCAGACTTAGAGACCTTAGCTTTCTATGCCAGGGACACGAATACAGTAAAAAATTCAAACAAAAAATAAATATTACCACGTCCAAGTTTATATTGTCCTTTTTCAAAACATTGTGTTAGTCAATACGAAATATTGATTAGGAGATTGAAGGAATAGTCACGGGGTGATTGGTTTTGTCTCATATGTATTTCGGGGGAAAGACGCTCAAGCTACCAAACTAACATTTTTGATGAAAGGATCTACAACTTTGAACGATTACTCAAATAAGAGTCAAAAGGCAGGCAAGCTGGCGCTCTATCATATTAAAAACTTAAGACAAAGGAACCAAATGGGACATACACACCACCGTCTCATGAGTCATAACCAGCACAGCATACAGCTGTCATTTACTTTCACAACAGTCTTCTTCGTCATCTTTCATCTGAACGACACACATCCCACCGGCAGGCACACGCACTACACCGAGAAAGCCTCAAGCACTCACACAGACACAGGTCTGAAGGAGGTTTCCAACCGACAAGTGCTCGCGGGACAAAACGCATTCGCAAAAAATGCACAAACAGCCGAGTCACAACTTTCGTGGAGTCACTTCCTAGTGAGTTCCTACGCCGAATCACAACCTACCATGAATGACGACACTGGAACGTTTTTGCCTGTCTAGTCCCAGGTATATGGTGACTCGGCTGTTCATGTATTTTGTAAATGATTTTTATTTCGCCAGCACTTCTCTATTGGAAACTGCCTTCAAACCTGTGTCCGAATGCTCGAGGCTTTCTCGGTGTAGTGGCCAGTTCGCCTGCCGTTGGGATGTGTGTCATTCAGATGGAGGGTGACAAAGAAGAAGACTGTTTGGAAAGTAAATGACAGCTGTCTGCTGTGCTGGTTATAAGATGATGGTGTGTATGTCCTCGGTGATTCCTTTGTCTTAAGCTTTTTTTATAATTATAACGATTACTTAGTTAAATGATCAGGCAGACGAATTGCAGACCTGATTTAAAATCCAATAGATTGCTACAACTTCATGAACTCCATGATGTTGAGATAACCTCTAATAGCTATTGTAGGCTTTAATGTTACACAGTATCCAGGTGCGATAGTGCAACTCTTCTATAAGGTAACGATGTACAGAGTGTAGACGTGTGGAGAAACACACATCTTTTTAGCAAGACAGCTGAATTTTCGATATCTTTTTTTTGTGACTAGATATTGTATTGTTTTGTATTGTTTATCATTGTACAGGTTAGGGAAAACGCACCACCTTCTCCGAAATATTGTGATTCCGCTGCGTATCACAAAGGAACAATTACAGGAAGATCCATTGGTAAATCCTTAGGGAATGCCTTGGCCCTTGGGAAACTCCTCAAACGTTCCCTTTTAGGAAACGCTAACGCTGACCCCTTCAATTTTCTGTATTGGCTTTCTCTTTTGGCTTTCTCTGCTTCCTCTATGTTTTGCTCTCTCTTTTTGAAGAGGACAACTTCGTCAATCATGTAAAATATCACAGCTGCTATCGCCCTCTCGCGTTTCATTCGAGTAGGTTTTTCTAACCTGTTTTTTTGCTTTATTTTTATTATTTTCGAGTTCTTTGAGCTTAAATTTTCTAGTGCGTGGAACCAGTCCTCACAGTATATGCTTCAACGGTCTCGAGCCGAAAAATCGACCGTGGATTCGCTCAACGCAGCTCCAGCATGAATATTTGTTTTGCCTTACAAGCGCACACATCGACAACCGACTCGCTAAAAAAAAGAAATTGAACAAGAGGCAAAGACAGAGACGTTTTAGTTTCGCTTCGCAGGAACCGCCCGAACTGCCGATCAGACAGATCTCCTCTCGGAACTTTCTTCTTTTTAGATCTCACAATTCTTCAATTTGTTCGATTTTCTGTTTCTTTTCTTTGTTTCTAACTTTCTTTCTCCATCCTTTCCTCGTCTTTTATTCCCTTCTTTCTTCCTTTCTTTCTTTTTTTCTTCCTCGTTTTTAATACTTTACTCATATTATTACATACACAAACGTCACCTATTACAGGCTTTCACTTTTGGGTTTCCTGCTGGAGTTGCCTGCATTGAATTCCTGCCCACAAAGAGGTTTGGTCGTGAAGTTGTGAACGAAATGAGCACTGCTTTTCGGTGTTTTCATTTTTTTTTATTTATATATGCCTGACCGAGCATGCGAACTATATATATATATATAAAGAACTATTTAACCTAGAAACTGAGAGAAACTTGTATGCAGGACAAGGAGATTCTGTCTTCCCCCGAGGGAAGTTCCTTATTTTTATTCGTCACGCCGTTCGCGGCCTTTTTCATCTCTTCAAATTGCATTTCTGTCTTTGTGTCTGTTTTTTCGCCAGTTTTCAATTTTCTCCTTATTGATCCGCTAAGCACAGACCCCCCTTTCCTTACTTCAATCGCTTACCTTCACCCAGGAAACGCGCCCGGTGGTTTTCCGAATCAGAATAGCTCTCTTGAGAAAGAAATAGTTTTCTGTCTTACTCGTATTTCTCTTATCCGTGCACCCAAGATAACCCATTTTTAGAAGCAAAACACAGTCACGGCGGGAAGAGGAACGCCTTCCTACAATCGGTCAGTTTCGCTTTGAAAAACAAGAATGCAGAAAACGTGTTTGAGGGATAGTTGCAAATGTCCGTCAACTGAAACCCTGTACCGTTGATGATCTATTTTGGAACAGAATGAAAGTCCTTCACTGATACCACACGCTCTGTAGCGTACGTGTTCGCAATCTTCTGCTGTCAGATGTGAGCGCTGTGGTTTTTCTACCTGTGATTGGAGGACTCTGGAAGTTCGCTGCGATGCTTGGTTTCTTGTGGCCTGGTCTGGATGGACGAGCGATGAGCAAACGCTGCGTGCAGACACGTCATCTCAACTTTCTTAGCGAATTTATTTTTATAATGATTACAACTTTATTTTAGAAGTAGTACCTGTGTCAGTGAGACTGGGGCAAAAGAATGCACAGTCTTCTGGCTTGGTCATCAGCCCCCAACCTTAAGCGTGAAAACTTAAGCTTGGAAGCAGGCGGTAGGTCGAAGGAATGTAAGAGTTGAAAAAAAGCTTCCCTTTTGTCGGTAGGCAAACATTTGTATTGTTTATGCTGGTTAGACAAGGTCACTAATATGCAATTTTTCCCCCTTCGAACAAGCGCAGGGCGGAAACATAAAATATAGGATAAAGTATTTTTTTTTTAATTATTTGGTACGGAATAATATTAAGTACACTATTTACTTGCAGTCTATTCGAAGGAACTAATCAGGTGAACTCTGAACGATGTTATTGTCCACTGACTTTGAATTCCATGGTACTGAGACGCTCGAGCATACATTTAAATCAAAACAATAAAAAACAAGCAATGGCTATGAATCTTCACATTTATTTGTCGATTTGCAGGTTCGAAAGAACGCTATCCCCTCGCACTTTTCACAGGTGATAAGAAAATATTTTCAACGAGGAGTGCGAGAATTTATTTTACACTATTCTAGAAAACACATGTGGTAAACTAGAAGCCTTAAACTTTGATTTTTGCGCTATGCCCTATTTTCGTTGCTTAGATCAAGTTTGTAGTAGTATAAAAATGTTCGAAAATCCACCTTAAAGCGTCCCTAACCTTTGCACGTTTAGGCTGCACATTTATGGGCTGCCTCTGTCATGTGTGTGTGTTAAAGATTGTGAGTTGAACATTGTGATAAACACACAGTGTGAACGTGTTGAAAATCGAAACCTAAACAAACTTCACACTTTCACCTGCACCAAAAAAAAAAAAAAAGGTTACCTTACAAAGTACGTTCAAACTCACAGCAGAGTTCAAGATTAGTCCCACGCGGGAGAAAGTGAACAATAAAGACGAGAAAATTGAAGCAGGAACCGACGTTTGCTGCCTACGCGTTCTCACCTACAAGAGCGAAGCGGTCGTGATATCTCTTTTTCGCGACGGCTTTGAATGGAGCGCCGTGGGCTGAAAGAAAGGAACTGAGCATCCCACGGTCAACGGCAGAACGGCACGTCCAACAACCCTCAGTCAGCCGTACTGCACCGGCCGTATTATGGCCACGAAAAACATATTTGCTCTAAGTTTCTGAGCGTCCCATAAGGCATATGTGGAAGTATATATTCCTTTGTCGCGGGCTTTGCTTCTGCTTACGTATATACGTGTATGTTTTCTCTGCTTTCTTGTCTTAGATTTACAGCATTTTTTTAAGGTCAGTTGCCTTATTCGGGCGTACATATGTTTTTGTTTTGGAGGGGGGGGGGGGGAGGGAAGGGGGGATGAGATTCTGCATGACTGCAACTATTAAACCCACGTGGCACAAAACAAAAGAACGGAACCAACTCGTTCACAAGCCGAAAAGAAAAGAACATGTGTTTGTTCTTGTCCTTTTTTTTAATATATCGGTTGTCTTAATTTAATATAAACCATGGACTGGCAATAAGAACTACGTCTATCCGAGTGATTCCCGGAGAAGTTTTGAGAAGCGCCAATGAGCCCTCTGGGGGGATAACTTCTGTCCTTATTAAAATAAGTATTAACTAGACAATGCATTCCGAAAGATAAACACCCCCAAAAAGCTAGATTTCCGAATCCAACACAAAAACTATATAAAAAAAAAGCGCTAGAGGAAACCACAAGGCGCAGGAACGGTCGATACAATGGCGCACTGCAAAAATATGTTCTCATTCACACCGCTCTGAATACTAAAACTCAATAAATTATTCATATCCGCAAATGACACATGAATCAATTTAATGCCTACGGCAAGCACTGCTTCTTTTTTTTTCGTTTCTTTTTCTTGTGGCGAGGCCCTGAACAATTGAACGCCTACTTTCTCCTCTTGGGAGCAAGAGGATTATCATAACCCACCATTTATTTTTAAACTTATCTCTGTCGGCAGACGAAAGCTCCACCGAACATCAAAACTAGTGCAACAGACCCCAATAAGCGTGCATTTATCTGAATCTAATATAAACAGCTCGTTATTCAGTTCGCTGGATAATATTTGTTAATATTATAATATTGAGAAAAAAAAAGACGGCTTCGGTGAAGGTTTACAATCATGTTATTTTCTACCCCAAAATATTTTAGAGATGTGTGCTCGGGCCTGTAAACGAGCAGATAGGCGTACCAGACCTAGCAGGGATCAAGGCGATGTAGTTTGTGCGCCGCGTCCCTGGTGTTGTATACTGCCTTAACTTATCTTTCCGAAGTTTGTAGATTAATCAGGCAGGAAGGCGCATAATCGATAGGCTGAGGGAAACTGAATTGCATATAAAATCGAGTGGAAGGCTGTCGTGCCATGCCTTGTAAGTAGAGCCTTGTTTTCGTTTTTTGTAAGCGGCTACAGCGAGGTGAATAAAAATATGCTTAAGTTTTAGGCAATAACAATCCAGGGGGATTGGTGTGTGCAAGCCGTGTGAAGAAATCATTGAAGAAGTTTGCAAGCCACTATGATTAACCAACTCCCTGGTTGCTATTTTCTTTAGTATATGTGTTGTTGTTGTTGTTTTTCAAGCCTGTGGTGTTTTTTCTTCGGTTTATGTATTAATTTTTTTTTTATCTGTGAGTCAGTGCCCGTCTTTTTTGTGTTTTAGTTTGATTGCAAACTTGCCACGCTTTCACATTGTTCATCCTCAGTCTTTTTCTCTCCACTTTTTTTTTCGTTGCAATATATCTTTGATCGCACTTTTGTATGGAAGCAGAGTGCTCTTGCAAAGGGTTTATGTGTTATAATATAAAGCATATAGGCAAAAAAACCATAAAGTATCGAACGCCTTAGCGCACGATAATTTAGGCGCTTCGAGATATCGAATGACTGCACAAGTTTGTCTTCCACACCTCCATATCAAACCATGAACGCTCCCAATTGTGTCCGATACGGGCCCCGTGGACAAATTAGAGGGGTGGATCGAAGCACATGACAGCTGTCCACGAGATAGATGCATGCCGACAGTAAATTTTCACGTACCTCGGTCCGAAGGCTTGATTGGCCCGCTGAAGCCGCAACTTTTGCAGTTTTCCAAATTACCGCTAAATACTTTTTTTTTTTTTTGTATGGCGGTAAAAAAACGCAATTTGTAGTTTTCGGTGAACCCGAAGGTATGCAAGGCATGTAGCGAAAGCTTGAGCGCTCTAACAAAACATATAACCAACCTCTTACCCCCCCCCCCTCCCCTTTTTCTTTCTCTTTCTCGGCCTGTTCTGTTTTGCTATTAGAGTGATGAACCAGTGGAAGGCACGGCAACCTCCGAATTCCTAGTTTGCTTGAATTCAGCGAAACAGTGTCAGTCAGTCTTAAGAACAACTTACAAAGGTTTGGCTGGTCTGTACTAAAAACCACCCCTGGAACCTCGCGAGGCAGTGCTTGCGGCCGGCCAGTCAAAACGGTTGTGAGAAGCTTCTACTTTCTCCGAGAAGGGTTGGGTTGAGGCCGGATGCAGAAGACAGGAAAGTCATGGGGCTTTGGACTAGCTGACCTGCACTTACTTCGTCAGCTTTGACACGTATAAAGAATATATTGTTTGTTGGTCAGTTTCAGCTACGACGCTGTGGTAAGTCATCCTGGCTCAAATGTTTATGCTCGCATGACATGAGGGAAAGTGTAAACATTGGCGTTATTCTCAAAATTCATGAGGTTGTTCTTGATACTGCCAATCACAGGTAGCATCAAGTACGTGCCTATACAGATGCACGTCTTGCCTCGGTACACTTAACGTATGCCCAAGTAAGACCCTTCATTGTTTACAAGGAAGAGAAACAAAAACGTCAAGAATCGATGAAAGAATGAAATCCCTTAGGGACTAGGACACACAGCAATGTTATTTCCCTTGACCCCAAGTGTTTCTTTTATTTTATTGATTCTTGTATTTTCACCAACCCCCACTTTTTTCTTTAACAAAAACGTGGGAGGGCATTTAAGAGGTAAACGGAAGCTCCTGATGCGCACAGCGTGCACCAGAAGTAGCTTCACACCGTATTCTCTTGCTAGTGATGACATTTAAGTTTCCAGATTTCCTACTTGTACCTTGGCACTGGGCTCTACATAGTTTTTGCCGAACGAAAGGAGCAAGCGCAACAGATGGGGCAGGTGAGAAGAAAACACAAACGGTTAAAGAGTACCTGATGCTGCCACAAGCAACATGTTTAGAAGCGGTAATGGTTTCTATGCGTACAAAACAGGATATGACGCACCTTGGTCGGAAGAAGCCTCTCTCGCGTGGTAAAAAACAAATGTATTGCTCGTGTTCTCTTTTTTTTTTTTGAGGGGGTGAGGGCACATTGCAAATACGTATCCCTCCAGCTACGTGCCTGTACTGGCTGTCAATAGTCCTCACGTATAAACCTAAAAGTTATGTGAATCCTTTCAAGACGCCGTCTTGAAAGGATTCGATACACCATTTGATTTTCCGACACACACGACCAGAAAACTAGACCTCCACCTGAATGATGTCGATCGTCGGATGTCGATCGTTGCCACTGTCCAGCGAGGTCATTCAGGGCCGGCATGCGAATACGTCATAGTATTTGCACGTTCACAAAACCCACATCATCTTGCTGCCAACATTTCATTCTTCTCCTTTCACTTTTTATTCTCCCTACCATATGGTATACCCATCAAGAGCAGCCACAGACAACGTCATCCTTCGTCATCATCCATTCATCCTATACTTTCCAGCCCTCTCCCTGCAACAGAGTGAAACATTCGGTTCGATGAGCCGTCATGACTCCGTCGCAGGTCTCGTTGGCCCCGAAGACCGCCGTGGCCCGCGCCACTTTCACGAGACGTCCCGCGCGTCGCCCCGATCTTCCCACGGACTCGTGATGCTCACGTAACTTACACCCCGGAGCAGTCGGAGAAAGGCAGCGGCGTCCTGTCAGCCCACGGATGGACGGATGCAGTCGGCCGGCATTTCATGGAAGGGGTCCGAGATTCCGGGCATCCAGCCGTACCCGGTGCTTAAGAGGGCGGGTTGCAGCGACCGGCCGGTCAGCCGCCCGTCCGGCTGGCTTCCAGAGACCGCCGTGGAAATTACGTGGTCTGTCTTGGCGATGGGTTCGGGTGAAGGACCGGGGCGGCTGCTGCCGCGGCCGCGCGTACCAGCCGCGGTAGGGTCGTCGCCGATGCCGTCGATGCTGTGGTGGTTGACCGCTAATGAAAAAGGATGGAAGGGACCCCAGCGGACAAGGCAAGGTTGACCTAGGGTTGACCGAAAGGGGCACGGGGAGGTCCGACCGGGAATCCGTCACAAGTGCCACGACCTGTCGTTGACGAGGGCACTGATCAGTGGGGGCTCCATACCGGAATTCAGGGTGGTCGTTGACGCTGAGTCAACTACTAGAAATCAGCGTCGAATATGGTACTTTCTTTGTTGACGGTCTCTTATTAGGTTGTCTGTATTCACGTCGGTTGTGTCCATCTGCTTTATTGTCTTCCTTTGTAGAGAGGGCGGAATTATTATAGAAAACACACTTCGTGTTTCGACTGAATGACTTATCGCACCGCAAAATGCTCTTTAAAGTTTCATGCTCCGATCAACACTCTTTAAAGCTTTTTTTGCTTATGAAAAAAGGTTTAATGCTCTTTAAAGTTTCATGCTCCGATCAACACTCTTTAAAGCTTTTTTTGCTTATGAAAAAAAGGTTTAGATGCTTGGTATACTCGTATATGGACATATAACGTACACTCTCGTTTTAAGGTCCGCCCATGGGGAAGAGATAAAATAGAAAAGCGAGCAATCTTTTTGGGGTGGGCGTTCTTTATGTATTCTAAGGAAATATGGCGTGCAGGTTCGTCTGCTCCTTGCGCACTTCGTGCACAAGAAGTAGACGAACTCGTTTACGCCCGTGTACTCTGGCTTCTATTTCCTCCAACTTCGAGCTATGACGGCGCGTTCTTGGTTGCTCGACATCGCTCGTACCCTGCGTGTCCTCCATGTCACCGTTTGATCGGAGTGCCCCTCCCTGCCCTCCCATGCGCCAAAGACGCATTTCGGAACACTTGTTCGTTCTTTTACTCAACCTTCTCGATCGAACTATCGCCGCGGAAATGCCTGATTTACCCGCAATGGACAAGTGAAACGTTCCTAGAGGGTATAACGCGTTTCTTTTGCATCATAAGGGACGAATATATCTTTACGCTTACTATATTAGATTTCAGTCGAGTTTGTTCCTGGGTTCTTCACATTTGCATTACCAAGGAACCTCGCTGCAGGTTTTCAATTTTGACGCTTACCGAACTCGTGGGTTTCTTTTTGCAAAGAGTCAGTGTAAAAACTGGTTACATGGTTCTGATATTTAAATCGCAAAGTGAGACAGCCCAGAAGTTCACTTTTATTAACCAGGCATTAAAAGATTTACCCTAAAAATTAAGAAAAAAAATAAAACAGAAAGAGCTGAATAACCATATAGCTTACAATCCAAAATGGGCATACATAGAAGGAGCAGGAATTTGAAGGGACCACGCACTACCAAAGAAAGTAAACATTTCTCGATTTCAGGCAACGTCCAATTTCCAGCTGCTCGTGGCAGATTGGTGTCCCCTGCCACATTTATTTATCACGGGCATGACTCTCGCGAGGCGTGTTTACTGAATCAGAATGATACTTCATTTGAAATTAACGTGAATGCTTGCGAATATTTACGTCCAAAGATCGCGAGAGTATGGAGTCATTGAAACAGTTCAAAGTTGCACCAAAACATTGTAGCCACTTTCGCTGCAATGTTTCGCTGGAGTACTCCCTGGCGACCATAACTGTGCGCGCGACTGCTGAGCGCGTGCTGACGGTGAGGTTCCACAGTTATTTTTGCAGCGTGCATTCTGCACCATCAATCTTAACAGCCTATTAATGTGAGCTCGTTCTGAGAATGCTCTCTAAACATCGCCCTCGAATATGGCGTCCAGTCGAATATGGCCCCCTATACAAAGGCAAGACACGTATGGCCTAATAAACAATCGTGCAATCTTCGTACAAATCTTTATATAATTATGCGTTTTCTCGAACCCGGCTCGTGTCTTTTATGCCGCATGCACCCGTGACCTAACTTAAAAACGTTAAAATGACATTTTAACTTTCCTAATTTATGCGCCACGTGCTTTATCAAGAGAATAGGTCATTACAAACCTCTTATATCTGTCTTTCTTTCCCTCCCCTCAACCGCCGTATCTCCATGTCTGGCTGCTCTTAAATACATTCACGCACTACAGCAATATGGTGCAACAAAAACGTCTTACGGAAGAAACCCGGTAGGTTTGAATACGCGGTTCTCGCAACTGATCCTTGAAATTATCAAATCAACGTTACTGTGGGCTGAAAGCATAAACTCGCTTAAATTCATGCTTTTCATTGCGCCGTCCATGCTATCCCCCGTTTAAAGGCCGAAAATGATACGAAGCGTGGGAGGGCACACGGCGGAAAGCAATGTGGGGTCCTCCTAACTTCCGAAGTTCATGAGATCGACGAGACAGATAGCAGACTCGGGAACGGTACAGAGCGCATTAACTGGAGCGCGGCTTGTTCGTTGTCTTGTTTACATTCGACTTGATGCACCATGTAGAAAGGTACGTGCTAAAATATATACCGTATTTTCTCGACTAATAGCCGCACCTCTTATGAACTAGGCTCTTGCGTCTACTTTTCTGCACAACACACATACAGCCAATCATCGCACTAGGCATAAAAAAGCAGCGGATAACGAGGCCCAGAAAATGATTCATCGTTTAAATGCGATCTGAGCAGAGAGTACATTCGCGTGAAAACGTTATCTCTGCCCCGTAAACCGCAGCCATTTTTCTGCCGATCACGGTTATTCGCTATCTCCGTGCTCCACGGGAAAGCAGACTCACAGGCTTTATTCATAAGCCGAGCGAGTATTACTCGAGCAAATATGGTACATGGTAGTCAACGTAACTTGAGCCAAGATCAAAAAACATTTTGGTGTATTTTAGGAAGACGAGATTAAACTAATAAGTATGTTCAATGTTTGGTGCAAGTCAGGCTATTTTTTTGTATTTTTCCCAATGAAATAATAAATTAAGATTAATTAATTAACTTTTGAAATATTTAAATCAGAGCTAACGTTCCAATGACAAAGTTGTAGAGCGCCCTCAGAAACATCGAATTCAGTGGTTTTGATCAAGAAACCTTAATACCTTTTTTTTTTTAATGGGCTTCGAAAAACGTTTGGGAATTATGAAACAAAAAACGTGTAACTTTGCGCCTGTGCACCTTGTATTACAACGCTCTCATCCGTGGCTTGAATAAACGAGGCCTGCATGCTGATAAGAGCACTGTTGACTGGGCGTTGTTGACGAACTCGCGTTTTCTTTTTTGTGTGTGTGTTTTTGTTTTGTTTTTTTATAGTTCGAGCACTCTTTTGTAGCCCGGAAAAACAAACCGTGTTAGAGGTTTGTCGAAAAAGACCACTGAATTGGATGTAGAACCAAACAATTAACAACATTATCCGTTTGGTTTCATCTTCCTAAAATGTACCAGAATATTTTTAAACCATAGCTCAAGGTACGTGGGATGACATATATATATATATATATTTATATATATATATATTGTAAAGATGTTGAAAAACGATGATTTAACGCTGGATGAGATTTACAATGAGGTTTGTAGATCGGCGGTTGGGGTCAGCACGCTCAAAATCCTCGAGCCCTCTCGTTCACCTTTCGCTGAACGAGCTTGTCGTCCTCTTCTTTTCCTAACAGTATCCCCCCGGTCGATAGAGACGCCGGTCCTCCGGCGGCTGTTAACAGAGGACGGTGGTGGTATTCAGGTGTCCGGGCGGTGATAGTGCCGCATTCTGGCGACGTGGACAATGTCCGATGCGCGGGATCGGCGATCTCGAGGTGGCGATACAGGGGCAACCTCGTAGTTGGTAGCGGAAAGTTGACGGGTGACACGAAAAGGGCCGATGAACTTGCTTTGAAGCTTTTCGCATCTCCCGAGGGCACGTGAAGGAGACCAGATAAGAACCTCGTCTCCGATGTTGTAGGTCGCTGAGTGGTGGGATGCATTGTAGCGCAGCTCTTGCTGCTGCTGGGACTGGGACGTGTGGATACGAGCGAGCTGGCGGGCATCTTCGGCGTGGGAGACGATATGGGCCGGATAGGAGCCCTGGGGCCGTTCGTCCACGTAGGGCAGAACCGTGTCCAGTGTCGTGAAAGGTTCTCTAGCGTAAAGAAGATGGTATGGTGAGAAACCAGTTGTTGATTGGCGAGCCGTATTGTACGCATATGTAATGTAAGGAACAACGGCGTCCCAAGTAGTTTGATTGCCGGTGACATACATCGAAATCATATCAGATAAAGTATGATTGAGGCGCTCGGTTAGGCCATTCGTTTGCGGATGGTAGGCGGTTGTGACGGTGTGAATGGTGGAAGCCAGCCGCAAAACTTCTTGAAGAAGTTTTGAAACGAAGGGTGTTCCTCTATCGCTTATGATGTATTGAGGCGCTCCGTGACGCAACAAAATAGTTTGTAAGAAGAAGACGGCAACTTCCTCGGCGGTAGCAGATGGAACGCATTTTGTCTCGGCGTAGCGGGTCAGGTGGTCAATGACGACAATTATCCACCTGTTGTTGGATGTGGACAGGGGAAAAGGGCCCAGGAAGTCGATTCCAATCCGCTGAAAGGGTCGTTGCGGTTGGGGAATCGGCCGCAGTAGACCCGATGGCGAAGTTGTGGAGCTTTTCTTCGTTTGACAAAGATGACATGATCGGACATAACGATTGATGGTACGAGTCATGCCTGGCCAGAAGTAGCGGGTACGAATGCGGAAGTACGTTTTTGAGAAACCAAGGTGTCCGGCAGTTGGGTCATCGTGACTGGCTCGTATGATTTCTCTTTGTAATTGGCGAGGGATGACGAGGAGCCATGGACGACCTTGGACATCGTAGTTACGTCTGTAGAGGATGCCGTCGCGAAGTTGGAACAGTCGTGCACGCCGCAGGGTGTGTCGACTTGCATGGTTCGTTGGATGGAGTAGGCAGGAGATTATCTGACCCAACGTATCGTCAGTTTGTTGAGCCATACGAATGTCAATAGTGTCTAGAACTGCGGTGACATCGGTGAGGAGAGGGATGACAAAAGGCGCGGAGTCATTGGGAAGAGGGCATCTAGAAAGGCTGTCGGCATCGATGTGTCGTTTTCCGGATTTGTACTTAATCGTAAATTGGTAGTCTTGCAACTTTAGGGACCAGCGACCAAGGCGTCCTGAGGGGTCCTTAAGTGTGGCCAGCCAACAAAGAGAGTGGTGATCCGTAAGAATTGTAAAGTGAGTTCCATAAAGGTAAGGACGGAATTTAGTAATTGCCCACACAACAGCCAAGCATTCCCGTTCGGTAGTAGTATAATTTCGTTCGTATTTTGTCAAAGTTCTACAGGCATAGGCAATGACACGTTCGGCACCAGATACGGTTAGAGCTAAAACTGCACCGATACCATGTCCGCTGGCGTCCGTTCGAATCTCAGTAAGGGCGCCTTGAACGAAGTGGTCAAGGATGGGGACTGATGTCAGTGCATCTTTTAAGTTTTGAAAGGCAGTACTCTGAATAGAAGTCCATTGAAATGATGCGTTATTTCGGAGGAGGCTGTTTAAAGGCTCGGCTATGTGAGCAAAACCGGGGATAAATTTGCGAAAACAAGTGCAAAGTCCAAGAAATGTACGTACGTCTTTCGTGTGTTTTGGGACTGGAAATTCTGTTACAGCTTGAACTTTATCTGGATCAGGACGCAGACCATCAGCACTGACAAGGTGTCCCAAAATTTTGATCTGGCGGGCTCCGAACACGCACTTCTTTGAATTCAGTTGCAAAGTGGCTGTTCGAAAGCAGTCGAGGACTTGACGTAGACGGTGTAAATGTTGGTCAAACGTCGATGAAAAGACGACAACGTCGTCCAGATAGCAGAGACATATGCTCCACGTTAGTCCCCTAAGAAGAGTGTCCATCATCCTTTCGAAAGTGGCCGGGGCGTTACATAGGCCGAACGGCATCACGTTGAACTGGTACAAGCCATTGGGTGTAATGAATGCTGTCTTAGGCTTGTCAGTGTCGGCGACAGGTATTTGTCAATAGCCGGATCGGAGATCCATGGATGAAAAGAAGGAAGACCCTTGGAGGGTATCTAATGTGTCGTCAATACGAGGTAGTGGGTAAACGTCTTTTTTAGTAACGCTGTTCAAGCGGCGGTAATCCACGCAAAAACGCCAAGAGCCGTCCTTTTTCTTAACAAGTACAACCGGAGAAGACCAAGGGCTTGAAGAGGGCTCTATTACATTCTTGTGGAGCATATCAGTAACATGATTGGCAATTGCGTTTCGTTCGGCGGCGGAAACACGGTATGGGCGGCTCCGAAGTGGTGATGCGTTACCAGTATCGATGGTATGATGAAGCACTGTAGTCTGGGCTAGTGGACGACTATTGAAATCGAACAGCGCCTCGTATGTAAGTAAGAGTCTTGTTAGGGCGTCTCGTTCGCAGGTTGTTAGACTTGGGTCAGTCATCTGAATAATGCGGGTTGAGATGTCACTTTTTGTGTTCAGGAGGACAGGTTCGGCCTCGGGAACGTCAGAGAGAGTAGCTAAGGTATCCTGGAAATGTCGTCGTAGCGTGGCTAGGCGAGTACCTTGACAAATAATTTGTGGCTGGGCGGAAACATTTGTTGCGAAGAGGCTGATGCTTCCAGCTTACCGTGGGGACAATAGAGTAGGGAATGATGACAGGGGTTTTTTCGGCAGTGGTTTGCATTGGCTCGACGAGACCGTACGGCGCTTCGAATTGCTGTGAAGGTTTGAGAGTGACAGCGACAGCAGACAGTGGAGGGATTAGATAGTCATCATCTGCGTGGAGGGATACAGGATCGTCGTCATGGGAGTCTTCACATCCGGCAGAAGAGTTCAGGTGAATTTCTTGTCTAGAACAATCAATGAAGGCGTCTGCAGATAACAGGAAGTCCCAATTCAAAATTATATCCATGAGACAATTGCTAAGCACGGTAAAAACAACAGTGTAGAAGCCGCCGCCCAGTGCAAATGAGAGGGTTGAGCAACCGATAGGTTGCACAAGGTCGCCGTTTCCCATACGTAAGAAGTTTCCTGAAGGGGGAGTGAGCACTTTGTGCAAGCGACGGCGAAGTTTATCCGACAGACATGATTTTGCGGCCCCAGTATCGACCAAGGCAGTAAACAGCTGATTTCCTATTGTAACAGTGACTGTAGTTGGTCCAAGAGAGGGAGGCTTTTGAATGGTTCGTGGCAGCGCAGCCTGACCTCCAGTGTCAAGACAGGCTGCCTTCATTAGTTTGACGGTTGGCTAGCGGCGGGGGCATTTTGGAGTGGAGAGAAGGAACGGGGGCGTCGAGGATACGGCGATGGTGAGCGGCCACGGCGGTTGTCATACGGAGAGTAGGAGCCCACGGACCGGCGATTGTCGAAAGAGGGGCGGTCCTCGGCGTTGGCGGCGGGGCGACGGTTGTTTGAGAAACGGTTGTAACTGGTATCGTCAATGCGGCGGTGACAATAACGGGCAATGTGTCCTGGGATATTGCAATAAAAACAAACCGGGCGGTCATCGGGTGTTCTCCAGGCATCCGTCCTTCGGAGTGGTCCGTTTCTCTGTGGACGGTATGAAGTTGTGTCTGGTGACGTGCTTGAGTAGCAGCGAGTAGTGTCTGGCTGCATAGAGCAAATCGGAGTAGGGGTGTGTGGTGCCGGCGTGTAGACGGATGGAGTCGGGGGGATTGGATGGAGTGCAGCACGGAGTTCGTCTTGCACAGATTTTCGAATATGCTGGAGCTCGGTGTTAAGAGAGGAGCCATCAGCGGGCGAATGAAGAGACCGGAAGAATTCACGGAGCTCATCGCGAATGATGTCTCGAATGAGTCCCGGAAGATCAGCAGTCGTAGAGGCATTCATTAATGATACCTCAGGAAGCCGTTGAAATGGTGTCGTAGATATGCGACCACTCCGAAGTTATTCGTATTTTCGGCATTCTTTGATGAGGGTTTGAACTGTTGGTGGCGACTTAGGAGCAACGATGGAGAATAGCTCTTGTGACAAACCTTTAAATATGTGACGTATTTTGTCTTCTTCAGTCATGGCAGGATCAGCACGGCTGCAGAGGCGAATGACGTCTTCGATATATCCCGTTGAAGACTCGGAGACCGCTTGGTAGCGGCGAGCAAGCTTGTCTTGTGCTCGCTGTCGGCGGCTCTCAAGCTTCCCAAAAACCTCTGAAAATGCTGCTTTGAAGCCATCCCACGAGAGGAAGTCTTCTTCGTGGTTGTCAT